>JAIPRK010000668.1:0-151213 GCA_025469195.1 Chaitophorus viminalis
CATGACACTTCAACAAAAATCAGCCCCGGACCAATGGTACGTACCGATCAATCACAAAAGATGCTCCGTAATTACAAATTCACTGAACAATTTTATTACTTTGAAAATAATCAAACGCCGCAACACGAGGACGAACGATGATGATCAATTTCATTATGGAATCCGAAATCTTACTGTTACGCGAATGGTCTCAGACTCACTAATATTAATGTTATATGCGAGAATGCGTATTCACGATAAAAAAAAATGTATATGTATACGTAGGTATTTTAATTATAAGATAACATGAGCAAGGAATGAGAGTTCCAGGTAGATTTGTAGGACATTATTATTTTTCTATTTCCATATAACCATAGAGAGAAGAAATATACATGTAGCTATAAAGACATCTTTGACATCGGTAAAATTGCTATAGGAAGCAAATTTAGTACTCAGACAAAACCTTAAGTGTGAGAATCAGCTAGTTGAACAAAAAAAAAGATACAAGCCTCATAAAACAAAAATAAACATGCATACGAGTAACAAATGAGAATTTGTTACCATTAGATTATACAAATTATTTAAATTATACAAAAACAAATAAAACCATGTCATAGTTGCATTAAACAAAAAATGGTAATGTAAAATATCATTCCCAGATAATGAAATTATAAATATAATAAATATATATACCTTTTCTCTCTCTATAGGAAATTGTAACAAAAGTAATTTTTATATACACTGACACAAAATTTTAATTTAGTTTATATAATTTTAATATATAGATTTTAATAGTATAAAATATGAGGGCATATTTTTATTTAACAATAGGGACTGTAGTATTAGGCAATTTTAACAAATCAGCAAGTCAGTTAGACAGGAAGTTTACATATTGTATGTAGAATATAAAGACAGAAGACAAAAGAAAATAAAGAACTCTTATGGTGATCGTGTGACTCGATCACCATAGGGAGTTTATGCTCTTTTAAGTGTTAATAAATTTTCTTTTGTGTATGTCGATACATCGATCCAATCGGCGTATACGACAATACATAGTGTATACTGTCTATACTGTTAATAAACATTGGTGAAAATAAGGTGAACCTTAGGTAGGCTATTCTCCCCTCCTCAAAAATTTTTGGTCAATTAACTGTGTTTATGGTAAAAACCGTTTATATAAATCGTTTATACTTTTAATTAAAAATGATTTTAAAAAGATAATTTATAAAGCAAGAGCTGTAGACTATAGCTATAAATTAGTTTTAAAAATCTAAAAGGTTATTTTGATGAAAGATTTGTTTATTTAAAAACCTTGGTCATGCTAAATTCTGCATTTTATCACACTTTGATTTTTTTATTAAAATCATTTTTTTTTTGTTAATATTTCAAAATTTTAAAAACACGAATGCGAGAATATTGACATTTTTTTCCTTATAGAATGCAATTTTTGACGACCTTAATTTGTCAAAGCGTAATGAATTATGAATTACCAATTAATAAATTAATTAAGGTAATGAATTATCTTTCATCAAAGAGAAAAATGTAATAAAATGTGGTGGCATATGTATTTATTTGAAATATTTCTTGTTTCCAATGATTAACATTTATACATCATCGTCTACGCACATAATACTACTATAAATGTATCGCGACTATCTGACTGTCTACATTCACTGTAAAATGTTCATTTATGTTTAAACTTTTTTCTGTTTCCCTTTTCGGATCATTCCCGGTGTGTGTATGAGTGTATGACACGTTGACACTTGCGAGGCCCCCACGGGATAAGTTATAGCCACGGCAACGTCAGGCCAGCGCATGCATAAATGTAGTAGGTCTGTACATAAATATAATATACAGGTACTATCCTACAGATCGTCCGTCTAGAGTCTAGACCGAAATTATTCATCATAACATCAATCGCCCGAAGTGGCACGAGTATATACCTACACAGTACGTATCATACTTACGTATACAAAGGCGAGGTCGATATGAAGTGGGCACACCTGACCTATATGATTTGAGAAATCCGTCAAAACGGTTTGTAGCGTAAGATCTTTTTTTTATTTTTCGTTTCCGCGCGTCTACATTTCAGTAATGACATCGTTTTTATTTCGATCACTGTGCGGCATAATGTATGCGACAATACAATAAGCTGCAGTGAAGTCAATCCTATATATAAATCATTGTTACATGTATTTTTATCGATCATTCATTATTGTTACTTATAGATTACAGCTGATATCCCACGCGTTGTGTACGCTGCACGAATATCGCTCTGAAAATACACCCATTTGCAAATTCAACGATGTAATATTACTTTTATGCATTGTTATTCCGTTATTTGAAATGATGCAACATTGACTACATAAAGCGTTTTGTATGTAAGGGTAATCTTTACGGAAAATTTATCAGCTATTAGACGTATTACAACATAACATTTTTGTAAATGTGTTAGTAATCCTGCGTATCGACACTACCATTATTAGTCGTTATACGCAATCATGAATTTGCTTAAAAATAAATTTCAACAGTATATACATTATTACAATATAATGTATACTATTGATTATTATTATTATTATGTGGATTATTATATTGTCGGCTAATTTTCAACAAGCGCACAAATATTGTTAAAAAAAAAAACCGTTATATGTTGGGAAGGTGTCGTTTCCGACCAAGTCGAACGCATGCGATTATTGGGTATTAAATTTGTAATTCGTTAGCGACATTGACTAGACACAATATATTTGTTGGTGCATTATTGTCAGATCGTAGACCGCTAAATTAACAAGATCAAAACGCAATACACTTCTATATAAGCATTGGTCGACCAGGTCGACCAGACTATACATGCTGTAAGTAATGTTTTGTATTGAAATTTTGATTATAAATAGCTTTAAAAGTGGCCTACTTGATGTTAAGCCAAAAGTTGTATACAGACTGAAGTGGCATTAATGCATTATACCACGTAGTAGACGAGTTGATTCTCTGACCAGCATGTCATCATGGACGATTTTTTTCATCCTTTTTTTATCTTACCTAAAATAGCAGCTATTTTAATAATATTTAATATTAATATTTTAATATTTAATAAATATTTCCCACTCGTTTCGCTTACACGTTGATATTCTGACTCATGAAAATACGTCTACAAATTGATCCTCGTGGAACTTTCGAAGTAACGCGCAGGATGAAAAAACACAAGGTTTGGATATCAGACGTGGATTCGAAAATATTTCTCGGGTGACGAGATGTGGAGCACGTATAAAATCAAAAGATTCGATCGAGGAATTTCCTTATTTTAAAGTTATTATTTCTTACGAAATAAGGTAATATAATGTTTTCGGAATTTCATAAGAGACATGCTCTTCAACAAAAAATGCGACAGATTCAGACGTTAAAAGAAAAAAAACACATATATCGACTACGTTATATAGTCACATTCCTCGCTTGTCGCTCAGGATCTAAATGTTCTAAGAGAGTGCAACAGATGAAATCGATCATACATTACTACATTAGGGATAGTTTTAGCAACACATACAGTTCACCGTATCGCTAATAAATTGTTGCTACATTCGACATTTTTATCACCATTGTGTTACCAAGGTTATCATCATGACCTATTCTACATAAGTTATTCAGAATAATATTATTAGTGATATGTTGGTCATTTATTTCTTTTTTAAGAAAGTTATAAATATTTTTAAAAAAAAAAAAAAACAGATAGTTAAATTACAACAAACTAATATATTACAAATAACCTCCGCGAAACACTGATATTATAATGTTATTTTCTAGTATTAATTAGCTCATGATAATTAATAACATTAACAGGTAGTAGGGGCATTTAAAGTTAATGATGCACGTAGAAATTTAATACATGAAGTACCTATTAAATTAGAGGCAATTTTACTACATGATATTGTATTATGACGTGTGGGATCTATCGTAACTCGCATGACTTTATTTGCACAAGAAAAATATGCAAATATATTTCTCTTTCTCGGGTCTAATCGGCCAGCAGAATCCACCAAAAAATGGTTTTATTTTTTAAATAGCCAACACTATAATATAGAATGTTAGTATATTACACTGACCGCATGATGAAATTAAATAAAAAAAATGTAAAGCTTTTAATTTTTTTGAAAAATCCATAAAAACAATATCTTGACAAAGGATGAAAAGACTATGGATCAAGTAAAACTTATTATAAGAGGATAAAATAAATAATAAAGCCATTAAATGCCTCATAGTTATAGGTAGGTACCTACATTCAATGAAGTTGTCATTCGACATTATGAGCCAGGCCTGATGATAAAATAAATACAAATGAATAAAATTGTAGTTACAATTACGGTGTAAACAAATTATCTAATCAAAGTTGTTTCGAAGAAAATACGGACTAAAAAAAATCAGCGGAACCGGTGCTTTCTAAATATTCCAATCACTATTTTTACCATTAATTTGCTTTGTGGACTCAACAATCATGGATAATGTACTTCAAACACTTAACACATTAATAATCAAGTTTCTGAATACTATTCGATTACTCGTAGCAATTGGAATATACAGTACCTACTCATAAGAAAATTAATTTAGAATACCTTATCGGTTATCGGATGGCATTTTTTTTTTTCGTAATACTTAATTCAATTATGCAATGCTTACCTACATGACATTAAATCACCACCATGCGTAATCAAATTAATTATTATTTATGGCTATTACTTATAGTGCTAAATACTTAGTTACATAATATTATGTATACAGAACTGAGAATTAATAAAAATGTAAGGGTCAATTTTTATTTTACACATTCATAATCATTTCGGACCATTATAAATTATGATTAAAGACATATTGCATTAATGCATACTCCGTATAATTTATTTTAGAAATAAGATCGCACCTGCTAGTTTTTCTACACTTTGTTATTTACTGTTTTAACTTTTAAAACCATTCTTACGGTATCGGGTCGAAGTGATATTTATTTATTTATCATTTGTGTTCCCTCTTCAGCGAATTCACGCAATTGGTCCTACATTACGTTGTGGAGCGCGTCTCCATAAATGAAAATAAAACATCCAAGTTGTACCAAACATGTTCATCGTTCATTATAGAGAACAGCTACAGGTAGTTAATGGTACTTAGGTAGGTATATAACAAGAAGGCATTATCCGCGAATGCGATGTAGGTATACACGCATTTGAACGGAAATGAGTATGTTTAAAAGTTTTAATTGTTGAATTGTGGGGGAACGCAGGGGGACGGAGCTACTCTTCATTTTTCTCCGTATTATATCGTACCCCTCTATTTTATTCTGGTTACTATTAGATGCACGTGCTTCGGAACGCTAATTGTTCAACTAAGAGTTCGTCCTCATTTTTTTTTTCCAATTCATCCATTGTTTAAAACATACAACAGATGCTTGATGTTTGACTTTAGAATACTTGCAACGTGTATCGTGGATTCGCGAACAAATAACAATACGTGGAGAAGTTGAGCCGTCGTCCAAGAAGAAACGACCACGACGACGATCCGCTCGTTAATTATGGTAGGTACGTATTCACCGTGCCGTCGGCTTTCGCCGTTTTCATTGGCAGCACTGCGGAACCCGCGATGATAACACCACAATAACACGACGGGCTGTTGCTCCGTGATAACACCGTTATCACATGCGCCGCTCGGTCGGTAGATCGTTTACGAATTCACGATTTACTTGGTAATATTTTCATTAAAAATTTATTTTAAGATTATTGTCAAACATTTATTAAAATTTAATCATTATGATATTGTGAGATCCAAGATCCGTACGGAACAAATGCGTTGACGTAACGTTATTATTATCCCTGGACGTGTTGTCGCGATCTCGTTCCGGAATGAATAATAATTACGGTCGATTTAACGACAACTACAACGCCGACGACGGTCGTTGCGACTCGCGAGACTGCAATCGTTGTTGTCTGTCGAAACGATAACAAATCCGCTGCAAATGCAGCTGGTCAACAGTGACTACGCACTGTGAACCGAACCAATGTTGATTGTTTATTAATATTGTAGTATTTAGTTATTTATTTACATTTGATTTGTGTGCATTTGTATATTTTATTCTGAGATATTATCGTCCCGAGTCGTATGACTATTAGACAGGTGTGCGCGTACATCATTACAAATGTCTCAACCGATCATCATATTGCTATTAATTGGTAATTGCTTTTTATTTTCAACTCGCCACCAACCAAGTGTAATAATCATGTTCGATCGTATAAAGTAAATTCTGCTTGATCAAGGAACACTCATCCGAGATGAGCAGTAACAGCGCTACCAAAAAGAACTCAGGTATGTATAGAACGGTTCTCAATGTGAAATGGTTACATCTCATCTGTTGATGGCCAACTGACCCTTGCGTCTTATCCCTTCATTTCTCTTTGAATCTGTGCTTCATAGTTCATACTCTAAACATTGAAACTGAACTTTTATTGGTTTATGCTCTATGATAGTACCTTTCCGTTATTACATATTTCCTGCTCACATAATATTTAATTGATTCGGCCGAGCTTTCATATCATTAAATTAAGCAATATATCTTTAATGATCGATCAAAATATGAATTTCGTACCTAAACAAAGAACAATAACATTTATAGATAAATGATTTATGTAACATTTAAAAAATATATTTTATATACACCAATATTATCTGTAATTTATCTTATATAATTATCTTTATACATAACTAATCAAATAAACGTTGTATTTTATGACTACTTACATACAATTTAGAATTATTAAAATTTTGTGTTTATTTAATTTATCACTTAAATTGTATATAGTAATACTTTTATGTCCAGATGTTCTATCATTAATCATAGTATTATGTTTACATTATTATTCAAATTTAATTAGGTCTATTTTTTTATGAATTAAAAAAAAAATTATATTAAAATTAAAGACATTAAAAGGCAAGTTAAAAGATTTTGTAAATATATCATATTATTTATTATATACACTGGTACTTTTATTGCCTTAAAAGTTTGAAAGTGAATGAATTATTTCTTTACTTCAAAATATTATTGAATTATAGCCATACTTGTCTTAATTATTAATTGATTCATTTTGAGTTACTTAATTAATGCAATATTTTTTTCTTTTATAGGGTCTCTGTGGGATTTTATAAGTGTAGAGTTCACACGTGGCTATTCTCTAGAAAATGATGAAAAAGAATTTTCTGACAGAAGAGAAAAAGTGTATACTTTTATGAAAATACCTTTAGAGGTTGAACGATTTATGTTCTATGGCTTTTGTCAGGTATGAAAATTTTCTAGAATTTAACTATTATTACATTTCTAATATTTAATAGGTGCGTTATGGTTTTAAAAGAAAAATATCTGATTTTCATGAAAACTATTACATTATAATATTATGTTGTAATTTTAGTGCGCAGATTCATTCCTATTTGTCTATACATTTCTACCTCTAAGGGCATTAGTTGCACTGAAAGCATTAGTTGTCCGTTTCATATCAAAATTCAGGTAAGTATTTTGCAAACAAACATCGATATTTTAATTTCCATGTTCATTTTTTAGGACCAAGCATAAACATAAACGTTTATCTGCTGCTGAGGCATGCGACTTACTGAAGATGGCCGTACTAATATCATGTTCCATGTTGTTAATGCCTTTGGATACATCAATGATGTATCATGTAATTAAAAGCCAGTCTGTTATTAAATTGTATATATTCTTTAACATGTTAGAGGTAATATATAAACTTTTTTTCCCTCATTTATGGTATACATTTTTTTTTATATACATAATATATATTTTATAAAAGGTTGGAGATAGACTATTTTCATCATTTGGCCAAGACATTTTAGATGCTTTGTTTTGGACTGCAACTGAACCAAAACATAGCCGACGTGAACATTTTAGCGTTTTATCACATTTTTTAATTGCAGTATTTTATGTCTGTATCCTTTTTTAAACCATGTTGAGAATTTAAATATAATACTTATAATACTTTTGATTTAGAAGCAATATATTCCTTAACCCAGAACCTCAGTTTTACATAGCATACTTGTATTATGCCAAGCTACCACATTAAATGTTGCTATTAACTCTAGTCATAAGGCATTGCTCGCAATCATGATGTCCAACAATGTATTAATTTAATTATCTTATGTTATTTAGTGCAATTTAAATTGAAATTATTTATTTAACAGTTTGTTGAACTAAAAGGAAGCGTATTCAAAAAGTTTGACAAAACAAACTTATTTCAATTATCATGCAGTGATGTTCGTGAACGATTTCATTTATTCATATTGTTGCTAATTGTTGTCGTGCAAACTATGAAAGAATACCAATGGACTAGTGGTAAGCATTTTATAAGTATATAATATATATAAGGTATCTGTTTATACTCTAATTAGTTTATTGGTTAATTTTTTTTGTCTCTAAATGTTTTTTGTGGTCGTTATCGTATAGTCATTTTTGTAAAAATAATTGAGTTATTACATTTTTAAAACTGACTTCCTCTATGAGACACCCTTTATAAATTTTGTTAGAAAAAAAACTGTAATAATAAACAAAAAAATTTAATATTTTTGACTGACTAGATTTCTTAGTTTCTTAGATTATTTTTTTCATATGTCATTACTCATTAATAATTATAAATTTTATTTTAGAGTCATTTTGGGAGTTGATGCTTGACTGCATGTACGTTATGATATCAGAAATGCTAATTGATTGGACAAAACATGCATTCATTACTAGGTTTAATGAAATCAACTTATCTGTATACAGTGATTATGTACTGAGTTTTGCTTATGATACTGCACAATCACGTCATAAAAAGGTTGATAATTATTACTATATAATTATACAATTGTGTTTAAACATTTATTAATTTCATTAATGATAATTTATATTTCTAGGCATTCACTGACCATTCAGATTTGGTAGCTAGACGAATGGGTTTTATTCCGATTCCATTGGGAGTAGTTATGATTAAAGTTCTAAGTAGATGTATATCTTTTGATGGGCGACTAGCTTGCATGGTTTTATTACTATTCACATTTACTTGTCTAGTCACATTAAAAATTGTCAATCTTATCTATATATTAGGAAAAGCATGCAAGTTGATTGATTTTCACAAAACGGTTTGTAGCAATTTATTGTCAGTTAATAACTCTATTTATAGGTAATAAATGTAAACAATAAATATGTCATCTTAATTTTAGTCTCTAATTAAGAATCATCACATTATAAATGGTGTAAGCTGTCAAGATATGGCAACTAGTCCAATGAGATCACAATACCGTAAAAATCAATCTTGGAATGATAACAAAGAAAATAAACCCTCACCACTAATTGATGTGCCACCTTTGGGACCAACACCAATGTTTGCTAATAGCAATGTTAGTATAAACTACTCTCTTGATGAGTTTTATTTTCTTTTATTTAATACATTTGTTAAAATTTATCTCTTGTGTTTCATAGGTTGACATTAAGGAGGCATGTCTTAATACACACATTTTAGAAGATATCATAGAAACAGATATGACTCGTAGCGACTCGGATTTAAACATAACCTTGATGCGTGATGCTGACACTCTCAGTACGAAATCTGCTTGAACAATTATTAGAATTTATTATAAACAATTTTATATTTTCATATAACGGTATTAATAAAACTGCTTAAATGGATGTTATTATTTTAAATAAGCTATTGTGAACGGACGGTTTAGGTGATGATTTTACAATGTTAATATATTACAATAATGTTGTGACATGGTTTCCATAGCAACTTACTTACCATTTACTCTTTTACAATGTATAATGTTTTCAAATATGTTATGTTATGTATTGCATATTGTTTTATTGTTTATTTAGTTTATTGTTATTAATTAATTTATGTAAACACATTAACTAAAATGTCAAACATTGTTGATGGTAACTACACTTCAGTCATCTATTCATTGGTAAATCCAAAAAATAAAAATATTTTGTTGATCAATATAATTGTTGATTATTTTATTCTGCTACCTCAATGTCAAATATATTATAGTTTATGATTATTGTAATTTAGATCAAAGAAAAACAGTATAATGATGTTATCAAAATCATTATCAGTATGTCGGATAGAAAAAGAAATGTAAACTTCTTATGATTGAAAATTATATATTAAGTTTTCTTATTTAAATTTAAATATATTCAATTTTAATGTATTCAGACAAGGCCTGGATTATCATTGTTGGCCTACTGCTACTATTATACAGATGACTTTCAAAATGCATCAACTATATATGAACAGCTAGCTGCATTATGGCCACAGGAAACTGACTATAAACTGCAACACGCTCAATCGCTTTACTCTGCTGGACGGTATGAGGATGCTTTAAGAGCCGCAAATAGAATTACCAAAAGTGGTTATGAAAACCAGGTACTTCAATCTTATGGTAATAGTGTTAATTAAGTGTGATTTATTTTTTGCCATGTAACAATTAGGTTCGAAAACTAACTGCTGCAATCAGGTATAGTATGGAAGACATAGCTGGTGCTAGATCTCTACTAGAAACTAATACTGGATTTAAGGATGATCCTGACACGGATATCAATTATGGATGTTTCCTTTACAAGGTTAGTTGAGAATAATAATATTGATGTAAACAATTGATTCAGAAAGATTATTTTAGGAAGATCGATATGAAGAAGCTTTACAAAAATTTTTAAATGCTCAAACAATGCTTGGATTTAGGCCTCATTTGTCATATAGTGTTGCATTATGCTATTACAAATTAAAGGATTACACGTCGGCACTAAAACACATTGGTTGTTATTTAACAAAGTTTTGACTCAATTGCTGTTATTAATCAAACGTGTTGTTAATTTTTTTCTTTTATTTTAAAAAAGGTGATATTATCGAAAGAGGTATAAGAGAACATCCTGAGCTCGGCATTGGTATGACAACCGAAGGAATTGAAGTTCGAAGTATCGGTAACACTCTGACACTACATGAATCGGCTTTAGTTGAAGCATTCAATTTGAAAGCAGCTATACAATTTGAAAAGAACGATAGTAAGTCAATAAACACACATATGAGTGTTATTGCAATTATTGGGATTCTTTTTTTCAGTTGACAGTGCCAGGGAAGCGTTAACTGATATGCCACCTAGATGGGAAGAAGAATTAGACTCTGTGACATTGCACAATCAGGCACTATGTTCGATGGATATGTCGCCTACTCAAGGGTTTCATAAGCTACAATTTCTCATGCAACAATCAACTTATCCACAAGAAACCCTCCAGAATTTATTGATTTTGTACTGTAAACATGGATACCATGATTTAGCATCTGATGTTATATCTACATATTCACCAGTCAAAGATAAATATCTTTCAAATGTAAGAAAAATGATTTGTCTGATATTAGTTCTTGAGTAATTGTGTGTTATTATTTCCAGTATATCCGGGAATTTGTGGATGCTGTTATTGCACAACAAACATCACCTGATGAAGCGTATCGCAAATTGGACAACATGGCAAATAAATTAGCAGATTCTTTGCGTAAAGCCACACGATCTGTGCAGGAATCAAGAGAAGCCAGGGATGATAAAAGAGCTAAGAGAGCTTTACTCGACTATGAAAACACCCTTGAAAAGTATTCTCACTTACATAATATCTAAAAAATAAAATTATTAAGAATAAAACTTTATTTTAAATCATTTTATAGATTTATACCTGTTACAATGGCCCAAGCAAAAATCTACTGGGATTTGGAGAATTATGCTCAAGCAGAAACCATATTTTATAAATCTGTTGAGTTCTGTAATGAAAATGATACGTGGCGTTTACATGTTGCTCATGTCTTATTCATGCAAGAAAAATTTAAAGAAGCAATTGCATTTTATGAACCAATCGTGAAAAAAAATTACAATAATGTAAAAATACAAAGAAATTAATTTCATAGTTCTATGTTTATTTTAATTTTTTGAAAACATTTTGATGGATATTTATAAAAATATTTTTTAGATCTTATCAGTGAGCGCCATTGTATTAGCCAACCTATGTGTGTCTCATATAATGACAGCGCAAAATGAAGAAGCTGAAGAACTGATGAGAAAAATTGAAAAAGAGGAAGAACGGTTATATTATCAGGAACCAGAAAAAAAAGTTTTTCACCTATGTATAGTCAATCTTGTTATTGGGTAAAATAATATTATAGTTTTTATAGTATATTGACAACATAGATTAAAGATATTGTATGTTTAGAACCTTGTACTGTTCCAAAGGAAACTACGAATTTGGAATTTCACGAGTAATAAAAAGTTTAGAACCGTACAACAAAAAGCTGGGAATGGACACATGGTAAGTTATTACCATCACTTCAATAATAGTTCTAAAAATATTATTGCTCAAGAAATATATAAACATTAATGTTTCAGGTTTTATGCTAAACGGTGTATGTTATCTTTAATTGAAAATATGACTAAACACATTATCGTCATGAGGGATTCATTTTACAACGAATGTCTGGTATTTCTTAACCAGTGTGAATGTAAATATAATATATTCTAAGTATGCTAAGTGAATTATCATTGACTATAAAAATTCTATAATTTATATTCAATAGTAATATTAGAAACAACAAAACTCATTGGCTGCTTGTTGTATGTATTTATTTATGTTTCTATGGTTTAGTCCATGGTAAAGAAGTTGCAACAATGCCAGATGAAGAAGAATCAACTAGTAAAAAAGAATTGAACAATGTGACCTGCGAGGCAAGACTTTTAAAATCACTTATTCTCAGACAGTTGGAATATTAAATAATACTGATCCGTGTTTGAAAATATTTTAGTAAAAAAAAAAATATACTTTTACTGTTAATTTTTATGATCACCATTTTTCTATCTGTACTAAAGATGTTTTACAACCATAAAATATATATATATATAATATCAATTGGTTGAATGTTTATAATTTGATAAATAAATAAACATTTCATTATAGCTTTAATAACTGAATGATTATTTACTAGTTTAATAATATAGTAGTTGAAATAAATAACTTTGATACTAATAATTGTTGGTTTCCACTTTTTTGGCTAAATTTACTCTTTCAATATTTATATTTTGTGTCAAATGGGTCTGACCTGAAAATGGCATTTCTACAGAAAAGCGACAAAATAATATCTGAACCTAAGTAGTGTTGTAACAAGATGTAAAAGAAAAAAGGATAATACACAGTTTAAAATATATTGTATTTAATGCTAAAACATGTGTATTAATATTCATTTTATATATGTAAAAAAAAAATAAGTAGATATCTAAATGGTATAATAATATTAATCACTGATCAACTATAAACAAAGAGTAGGTATATAATAATAAAATTGTAAAGTATTAGAAAATAATATAACAATTTATATAGTTGCATATTTTATTAGGCATTATTTATACCCTGTACCATGATATTACGTGGCGAAATTCACAACAATAATAATTATAATAATAATAACGATCACATTATTATGTATAAACATGCTTATACATAAGATATAAAGTAGAAATTATATATTTATGTACATAATGGATACATGTATATATTTATGGACGCAATTTGTTATAATATGTATTACTACACAGCTTATTTGAAAATATTACTCGTATGTTAGGAAATGATGTAATCGTTGTTCTATGGTATGTAGATATTATTATTATTATCGTCGTAGAGATTAGTCTTGTTAATCATTTAACAAATTAAATTTCCTTAAGAACTAAATATTATAATAGTAAACGTAGGTATTACTATGTTTCTCGGCGTTGTTGTCGGCTAGCGAATAACACAGTTTTATAAATATAACAACAATACGACGCGATGGTTATAGTTCATAACCATGAAAAATCGGTAATAAGGGGGGAGGGAGGTAAGGGCAAGAAAATTGGACGAGTGCGAAAAGCGCGTCATTGTGATCCGAGATGCATTCGAATAATGCACTAAAAATACACCGCAGTGTTTTTTTTTTGGACTCCGATTGTCCAATCAACAGGTTAGGATCAACAACCGGATAATGCTCAGCGTATATTATAATATTATGTTTATACGACGAGGAGTGTTGTTGCTGTTGCCGTCGTTTGAGGGAATCGTCTAGATGAACGAAATTACGCGGGCCCAGGGATCGGGAGAACGTCGTATTGCATTATTACACTTGCCAGCTCGACAAAAAGCCTACCGCACACGGTAATAATTATAGAATATAATGTTGTTACACGAGTATCTAATAAAATTAAATAAAATATTTGTAAAAATATCACCTACATAATATAATGGGCCTCATTCATCATTTTTAGTATTTAACCGGAGCAAACGGTGTACGGGGAGGGGATATATTTGTGTTTATTTTTATTTTTATTTTTTCGTGTTTTTACAGGACGTTTAGTGTGGATAGGGCTAAAACTAGTTACGAATTCGACTTGAGACAAATATCGATTGCGCCCGCGTTTTGATCGGTACGAAAATGTACAGACATTAATAACAATATAATATATACCTAATATAAGTAATATAAAACACTCGCCGGGATGAGAGAGAGAGGTTTTTTTTTCTTTTTTAATTAATTTTTCGTAAAACAAAATCGTATAAAAATAATATAATGATATAAACGCGAACACTAAATAACGGACGATATCAGAACGAAGGTTTGGCTGCTTGAGGAGTATTGTGGAACCGCCGGTAGAACGTCTGCACGTACGTGAACACACATTTCCAATCGGGTTTCCTCATGACTACCATGTCTTCGACGTCCAGCAGTGGTGCTATACCGGCTTCGTCCCTGCGTCGACATAATAACAAACGTTAAAATTACATGTATCGGAGCTATGGGAACTTGGCCCTTAAAATTGGTCAAAGCCCTTCCAGTATGAATAACATCACAGTGGGGCTAGGGTACTCGTATAGTAGTATAGTTGTAGTAGAATATGATCCGCATGGAACTGAATCATAGCGAACGTTTACATTTCCGACACTTTATATAGGTATTTAACTTTTTAACTTTTTCCCATAGTTGTTATTTGTACACGATTTTTCATATTATAGAGAAATCTATCGCTCGGTATCTATTCAACGGGTAGGAAACATAAATAATAAGTTCATTTTTATAAATTACTGTTTCAAAATATTATGTTCATTAATGTGAAAATTATAATATTTGTAGCCGTTGGTAGTTTATTTTTCAGATGTACAAAACCATTCCAAGGAATAACAATTATTTAACCGGAACAAAGTCAAAAAGTAATAAAAAGTTGTAGAATCCATTTTTGAAACATTAATATTTCATTTTTTATTCAACTCGCGTACTTTGGTCACGAAATGATTTCGAAAAAACGTGATATGTCATATGTGACATAATCTCAGTATGTCCAATGTCGATACATATCACCTAATATACTATTATTATTAGCCCAATATCTCTACCTGGATAATTGTTTGTATTCTAGTAAATATGTTATCATTTAATTATATACTCACTCGGCTACTTTGAATGCAATTTCGAAGTTTTCTCTTCGGTTTTCAGGTTTTAGTTTATCGAAGTCGAATGCTTCCGGATAAAAATGATGAATGAGGGCACAGAACGCAAGACCATCACTCCAACTCGTTGAGAAGTTAGTTATTTGGAGGTTCTAGAGCAAACACATAATTGCAATAGATTAAAACGTGTTTTGCGCAAACACAATATGATGTTTAATTATACCACACAAACACACACATACACACACAATTGTAGTAAGACGGTAAAAATAATAGGTAATATTGTTTTAAACGACAAGATATCAAACACGAAGCTTATTGTTTAGTGTCGGATAAAAAAAAACCCACACAACGGTTAATATAATAAATAGAAAATATATTTAACATGCAATCGTAACAGGTGTACTTATAAATTATTGTTATCACAGGTATTCCGTCATTAAATGAAATCCCTATATGTGTTAGCTCTGCATTTATATTAGTCTCGTATATTATAATATGCAAGTGCAATTATTACTATTGTTTTCAGCGGCAAAAAAAAAAAATCTGCAATCACACATTTATTGTACTCGCGGTGCGTTACGCATAATTGTATTTGTACGAATCATTTATCACGCACTATATATTATATCGCACACACGACCATTTCGGCGAGCATTTTATCGTAATAGTACTACACCTGTTAAAGGAAAACAACAAACAAAATGTATACCTTGTATTCCTTTGTCTGAGCTTTAACCCAGTTGAGTAGGCGATCTTTGATTGTCGAAGCGCTCCGCGCCAGGGCGGGATCGGTGAATTTATAGCAAGGACGCGATTGCGAGCTATAAGCAAAATGCCCCGAATATAACGTTACCAATCATGTTATTGAAAATTCGTTCAAGCATTTGACTACATGCTGAAGTTAACAATAAAAAGTTCATGAAATATACAAGAAATATATATTTGACGAACAATAAACTTATACAGCCTATGCATAAGTCGTTTACGTTTTGCATACTATATTATGTACCTATACATATATACCTAATATATATATACCATTATATACAATGCTGAATTTACTGGGGAAGTCATGGCACGAATTGGCACTTGTTTCTATTTATCATACATTAATACTATATGTTTATCATCTTATTTTTTTAATTGCGTAAAACATTTTCTGATCATTGAATTCAAGAACAAAATTATATTATATTTTGAAATGTTACAAACTTGCATTTCATTGTAACTTTTCACCGATTATTGACAAAAAAAAAAAAAAAATTAACATTTCAAATGGACGAAAAATATTTCCACAAACAAGTATGAGAACACCATGTCACCATTAATATAGTTCCTGGATTTATTTTAATTATTTTTAAGTTTGTTACCTACTTTAACACTATGATACATTAATAATTTAAATGTTCATTTTTTTTGTATAAAATGTGAGCTTAGCAGTTTTTATCTAAACTTGTCTCGAGTCCTATCTTCCGATACCTAAATTCGGCATTGTATCATAATGTTATACAATGAATATATAAATATAGGTAATACTCAATATATGTATACAAATTTAATATGCATATAATATACATATAGATATTTCAATCTGATATTTGTTATAATTTATTTTAATAATGTGAAGAAATCTAGACGCAAGACGTCGAGATTTTTCTTACAATGTAACTACAAAAGTTATATATTATGTAAAACTATAAAAATCAACATACATCTAAAATATCTGTTGAGTTATTAAAGATCTACTACGTGTAATTTACAATTAAGCTACTATTAAGATTTTAATTTTTGTCTTTGAATTTTTTTCTGCGTTAAATTTTTTATAAGCAAAAATGAGTTGAGCTACGCATTTTAAGAGTACCTACGCAGTAAACAAGAATTATATTTCAACGAACAAAACAACGTCCAAAACTTAGACCGACCTAATGATTTTTAGATTATTATATTTTTTATACGCGTCATTTGGAAAATTTCAAAATAGGTATGAAATAAAAATTATTTGTAAATCACAGAGATGATACCATAATTCACATTTAATTACGTGTCCAAAACTCAAGAATAATATAACCTAATAATGTATCAATTATAAATTTTGATTCATATTACTTATCTTAGGAATATTCATTTCATAAATAATATTAGATGCTGCAGATTTCATTACAAATTAAGTATACCAATTTCCCATGTAAAATTAAAACAATTTTCCAACAACCAGAACCAAATTAGAGTTAATCAATAAATGAGTAATCAAGAACATGTATAATATTAGGTATTTAAAGCTATAGAGCTATTGTCAGTTTTTATGTTTGCCTGTATGTATATAAATTAATAGATTAAATGTTAGTGTTTTAAATAATAATTATTAAATAATAATCCAAAAGATGGGCCTTGAAGAGTTTTTCTACTTTAACATATTATTATTAACTAATATCTGCAGTATATTATATAATATATACGTGACGGCGCGACTTATTTAAGTACAAACGACTTACTTGGGAGCTGAGTTCTGGCGTTCAAGTTGCTGGAACTTGGCGAATGGCGAAGAACTAACACTGTTGGCTGTGAAATAGAAACGAAAAATGTTTTAGATATACATTATTTATATATACATAATACGTCCCAAAAACTGTAAAGAAATGAAAATAATATTACCTTTAGTCAGACGGTTACTAGAAGTTGTTGTCCTAGTATGCACTGTAAACACGTTAAAATTAAATGATTTTTAAAAATTGTCCAACGTTTAATGATATTTGATTATAATCATATTTACAATGTATTATTACCTTCAGTTTTTACATACGAGCCACTTTCCGTTTTGCTGGACACGCTCGACGAATTCGTTTCGGCGACTTCTGGAACAAACACAAAATTGCAAACGTTATAGAAAAGATGCAGTTATAATATTTTTCGTAATAGTACACAAATGCTGAAAAATATTTTACAAGGCGATTTGCGGATAAGTATCAAAATAATAAGTTGGTTAAATAAAAAAATCTTCACATATCTAAAAATAAAAAATAAAAATAAAAAAACAACAACAAACTATTAATTAAACTAAAACGGTTCTGAATATTATTATTAATATAACTTATCACTATTAACTATTAATATTATGTACACAAAACACGAAGAAAGCATGCGCGATGTATGTGCTGACAAACATAAAGCTGTCATCTTTTGGCTATACACTATAATATGAGATGATGGGACAAACGAGCGAGCGGATTCAACGCATAATACTGGTAGAATAATGATCACAACATACACTAGAGCATGACGTAGTTACAGCACACAAAACCACAGGCTAATAACAAATTATTATTATACAATATTACGGAGCCGAAAGACTTAAGACGAGGATGGGCGAGCGCGTGCAACAGTAACTAAACCGATCAGTTAATTTAACACACGTTTTTCGTATACAATTTAACGTGACGTATACGATTATGGCGCGACGATATTTTATTTCGTTGTAGTGAGAAATGAATAACGTCTGCGACTTGCCAATTTAAATGTATTTCTACGGGCACGAAGTTTTATTTTCAATGGAAAGCGCAAAAGTTATTTCGAACATGAATTAACAGTGACGTTAAACACGTTATAAGAAATAAGGAACTTCTCTGAAAAATGGACGGTTGTGTATAATAATTCGTAAAAAAAAAAAAATATTACGTCCGTTAAAAATATCACAACTGATTAAACACGAAAATAACAATTATTACAGTATATTGATCTATTATAATCAACAGAATTCACTTTTTCAAAAAATAATTTCAAGAATATTTCACAATTTAAGAATCAACGCAACTTTCCTTGTAAACCCTTTTTAAAGAAACAATACTTTTCTATTCTTTCGACAGAATATGTCAGGAGCAAAAAAGTAAAAACAATAAACAATATTTCGACTCGTATAATATGAAGTTATATCGTATTTTTACGAGCCAAAATATCGCTTCTGTATAGGCGGAAATATCTCATGTCGTTCTGCTCCGTATATTAAAATAATAATTCGACGGACGGGGCACCATGCGAAATCGTTTGGATTGAAAAACACACGTATCACACCAAACTACAGGCGAAAGAACGTACTTTTGTGTTCAACGTGGTATACATATAGATGCGAAGAAGCTATACAGAAGATGATAGTATAGTAACAAGTAGTAGTAGTATAAAGAGGCACTCTTCGTTTTAATGTTATCCACTCGCTCCTTGGATATCCTCAAAATGCAGTGTGATTAATAAAATATTTAACAAAATAATATTATCATATACGAACGCACGGCGGTAGTATAGAGTTACGATTAGGACACATGACGTATTAAAAATAAAATATAAACATAAATATCGCACCGATGTTTAAACAATATTACGACTAATAACGTGTGCAAATAACACGCTGTATAATCCTATATTACAATATTACGGGCTCGGAGTGACTCTGACGTACATATAATATATATGTATAATTAATAATTATATAATAATAATAATAATAATAATAATAATAATAATAATATTGTACCTATATAGTGTTTTTGGCGTACCTATACATGATATAGAGAGATAGAAAAAAAATGCAAATATCACGGAAAAATAAAAACTACTAAGTTTATCAGCTAAAAACAATGCGCGTGTTGTGTTATCGCGTTCGCCAGGAGGGGCAGGACCGGCCGCCGGCGGCTGCTCATTTGGCTTTAGAGCACGCCTCGTTGAACAGGCTCTCGAACGTGTCCTCCACTTTGTCTATGTCGTCGTTGAGCTTTACCACCGATCTCGGCGACGCACGTCTGCTGCTCCCGCCACTGGTACAACCACCACCACCACCACCACCACCAACGCCGCCGCCGCCGGCAAGCACGGCCGAGGGGGGATAAGGTTCGGGGGCCCTCAGGTGTTGGCGAACCATCACTTGTTTCTGGGCAATCTCACGTTTGCTGTGCACGTGGGCCTCGTACGGGGTCGCACGCGATCTGCTGGGCTGCGACGGGCGCGCGGCCGCTTTGGTCTGGTCCATGATCATCTGGTGCCAGGACTCTGACTTTTGCAGCACTGAAGGCATACGCACCGGCGACGTGGTGGGCGACCTCTGTTGCGTGAACACGTGTGGCGGACTGCTCCTGGGCGGCGGTCTGGGCGCTTGGTGCAACGGTGCCCGCGACGACGGCTGCTGTTGCTGCTGGGAGCGTGATCTGGGCACTTGCTGTAGTAGTGGTGCCGACTGCTTATTGCAGCTGACAGGCTGTTGCTGAGGACGGTCGTGTGGTATGGCACGTTGCTGATGCAGTGGCTGGCAGTGTTGCGGCGAACCTCTCCTATTGTTGGACGGTTGCGCGAACACCGAGGGCACCGATTGCGCGGACGCCGACGGTTGCAGTGACCGGCCGCCGCGCATATTACTCTTCACTATGCTAGCGGTCTGCGGGCTGCCCATGACGCGGCTGACCACCGAGCCGCAAGACTCCTCAAAGTCCGTGGGGCACGGGCTGTTCGACGGGCTGGTCCAATCGGACGCGCTGCACGGTGACCGCGACAACGCGCTCCATTGCTGTTGCTGTTGCTGCTGTTTGACGTCATCGGCCGCGTAAACGAACGGCCTATGTGCCGTGGTCACCGCGCTGTTATACAGCGGCAGACGTCTCGGTGGACTGCGGGCCACCGGTTTCCCGACCGGTTTTGCGACCGGTTGCGGGGTTGCGATTTTCTGCGCGACCGGCTTGAACGCGGACCGGGACCCGTGCGAAAATCCGTTCTCGCCGGACCACGCAGCCACCGGTTTGAACGACGTCGCTCTCTTCGGTGTCCTGTAAGCGATGCTGTCGTCCGACGGACACTTGCAAATGTCGTGCCAGAAGTGTTTGGCCATGTTACCTTTGGGCGAGCTGGTCGCGCTCGTCGCGCCGCTTTTGCTCTCGAAAGTCGTTCTTATCCGGCCGAAACGGTTGCCCCAGTTGCCCTGCAATTTGCCATGCAACGGGTTGTAAGCGGACGGTGGTTCCGCGGCCTTTTCCTCTTCCCTGGCCTGTTGCAACAGCGCCAGGTACTTTTTGTCGCTGGCCGTTTTCGGCTCGAACGGAGGAACGCCCCCTACCAACTGCGGCTGTGCCACCACTATTACGGGCACGCCGCCGCCACCGTGCTGCAGCGATGGCGACCGCTCGTCTCCGGACGAGTGTTCGGCCGACACGTCCGGTCCGGTCCGCTTCAACTTTGCTCGTTTGCCGTGCCGGAACTTGCGGTCGCTGGACGCGATCTGCAGCAAACGCTGAGCCGACGACACGGATCGGCGGTGCTCCTCATCTTCGTCGTCGTAGTCGTCGTCATCGTCGTCGTCGTCGTCGTTGTTGTTTTCGTCCGACGGGTCGCAGGACGACGACAATTCGGACGAGTGGCCGCGATCGCGCGTAATAGCCATGATCTTGCCGCCACCGCCACCGCGGTCCCGCAAGCTCTCGACGACCACGTGCTGCACCGGCGGGCACGAGAACGAACCGTTGTGCAGCGATTGCTTGGACGGTTCGGGTATGTAATCCTCAACGTACCGGGGCGCTCGCTTCGGCGGCGGCGGCACGAATTTGACCGGTCTGAAGGCCGCAGGCTGAGCGGCCGCCGTCGCCGTCTCGTAACTTCGCGGCGTGACCTGCAGCACGGGTTTGATGATGGCCGGCGCCGGTGCGGCCGACACCGCATAACCGTTCTCCTCCAGCCATCGCCTGGCGTCCTGCAGCTCCTCCGACGACACGCCCACCGTGTGCCGATCCTGTCGATCCTTCTTGTTACAGCCGTACCTCCGCGGCGGTGGCGTCGGTTTGGTGTCCGCGGCGTCCGCACCGCCATTGCCGCACGTGGACGGCGCTAGCGACGAGGACGATAGCCGCAAGCTGGTCTGCAACTTCGTCAACAACTCGACCACGGACGACCGCCTCAACGGGTCCAGCGCCGGCAGCGCGCTCTCCAGGTTGGCCAGTGCCCCCTGCACCTGCACCAGCATCTTTTGGTTCACCTCCTCGCCCGATTCCGTGCCCGAGTCGTCGACCGTCGCCGCAACGATTGCGTTTGCAGGTTTTACGCTTAAACTACACAAATTAGGCTTCAACTCACCGTTTATCCCTTCGTCGTTCGCCATTACGGTGCTGCCGGTGCTCGTCAAGGACACGACGTCGGCACACGCTGAAATGTATAGAGATACGGATATCAGGGCGCAGCTTCACAGGGTTCAGTTTCTATTTTCGCACACCGCGCACGCCCGTAATATAGAGTATTGGTGTTATATTATCATCGTACTCCACCACAAGCCGAAAGGCTCACAGGTGTAGAGATATATTTCTTTATCTCTAAATTATATTTACGTTTTTTTATGCATTTGTAATAAATTTGGAAAAAAAAACTAATAAGATACAAACAATCGTATTTGCAAGGAACATGGTCATTTCAGCTATATTAAGTAGATATAGGTGTACGGTGAGACCACACAGTAATATTACCATATATTATCGTTGATTATAAATACTAATGATAGTGTATTTATAGTCAATGATGTTATGCACGCGAGAATAAATTATTTAATGCATTTCTCATCTTACACGGCGTACCTAGGTATTATTTTGTTCTTGGAATGTTTTAAATGTATTCAATATTCATGTAAAATATATTTATATACCGTATACCTAAATATTAAGCATGTGCGTACAGAATTTATAAAAATTATATACGAATGGTATTTTTACGCAAATATACGCAAATTCATTTTTATAGAGAACTGTTTAAAAAATTTAGTGTACCTACCTACCTAACAAGTATCCCCAAGCGAGACCCCCCCCCCCGATCCCCGCGCCCGCACTATTGGCTATCACGGTTATTATTTCATGTCAAGTCGAGCCCTATGAAATTGATTTGCCCATTATTTTTTTTTCCGATAAATATTTATGGGTAATCACATAATCCACAATCCCATATTGTCATATGCTATACAATTATATAGTTATCAATTTAAATTTTAAGAATCCAACCAAATCCAGTAAAATATTTAATGAGTTCATATATTACCTTACATTTATGACCTTCGCATGTAAATAATTTATATGTCAGCTGTGAGGACTAGACGCTAAAAAATACAGGGGTATTGTATAAAAGCCGGAAATAGTCATCTGTCACCAATAAATTTATACACCAGTTATTCACCCACACAAAATATGTGTATCTACAGGCATTTTATAACACCTAATATATTGTAAATCATAATAATACATCATTAGTGTTATATGAAATCACGCGGATGCTACGCTCGTCGTGATAACGGTTTTTTGTGTCATGATACGCTTTTTCGACGATATTATTAGACTCATTATGATATAAAAAATGTTACATGGAATTTGGAGATTGAAAAATTTAAGCTGAAATGTTTGAAATAATGCACGTGATGTAGATTATAGACATGTAATATTATGTAGAAATAGGGTCAAAATTCGACTTGAAAATAACAATTATTGGACGTTTAAAATGAACACAGATCCAACGGTTTGTATTTAAGCGATTCAATACAGAGTATAGACAATAAATTACATGTATAGACATGACGCCAAAATTTAAGTTGAATACTATATGAAATGATGCCAGAATCTAATCTCAGAGTTCCAGTGGAATCCGTTTAAAAAATGGTGGACGACAAGGAATATAAAATAATAATGAATATAATGTATAAGTATATTTACATTTATAGTTTATACGACATCGTTATACCAGTGGTTTTAAATAATACGACGTATTTGTTTACGTAAGACTGAGCGGTATATAAATAAATATAATAGTAATAAAATATCTTATGTTGTGCGTCTTCACGAAATATTAAATTAAAAACGTAATTTAGTGCAATAATCGTACAACAATTTTTTATATAATTATGTTTCAATTATTTTTTACCATAATATTATAATGATTCGATTACAATTTAACCTGACCAATATATTTAGAGCAGCTATATCTATCTTTAAAAACTAATTATGAAAGAAATGGACACGCATTATTTTTTTTCTTTTAAGCTTTTTCAATATTTTAAAATTATAATTACTCATCTATACGATATAGATGAGTTTTTATGAGGTCTAGTAAGTTAGCAAAATTGAATTTATTTTGATCAAAAATTTAAATGACTTTTTTACGTTTCTAAGCAGTATCAAATTAGTAATATAATGAATCCTTAATTGCTAAATCTACATAGAAACACATTTTTATTCTCGTTATTTTCGATTTTCATATTATTTTGAAAAGTAACACCCAAATCTTTACTTATTAAACAGAATAATTAATAGTTGAAATATTCACAATTTAATTATTTGTATTGCATTTACCTTTATGTTCTGCCATGATTTGCCTTAACCTGGCTCTGATTTTTCTTCTTTGATCGTAGTCTTGGCACGATTCCAACTAAATAATTAATAAACTTTTGTTAAACAATCAACAATTTAAATTATATTTTTAATGGATGTCACCTACCAAAATTTGTAATTGTTTTTCGTCCCAAATATTGTCAAGGTCTTGTTCGTTCAGGTTCTTCTTAATTACGGGGGATTTCTATGAACAAAAATGAAATACAATATAATATAGTATATTATGTTGATGTAGTGCGCGTATACCCGTATTATGTTATACACAATAAGTTCTGTTTTATTTAACCGGTCAATGTTGTGTTAACAGGTGTCGGTCTAAATTAAGACCCTCGTGTATAATACACATAAATAAAAATTTATGAATTCGCTTGTAAATAGTTGGCAACAAGTTTTATTTGCTGGGACCCGGCCAAATATTGGCCTAATAATATTCATGGAACTAGATTTTGGAGTTTTTTGAGTAAAAAGGACCACGAGCTGACGTGACCACGGGCAAATATGGGTAGAAAAACGAAACCCCCTTAAATGGGCTGAACGTGACTTAGGGCGAACCACTCGTTCGCGTAGCCATATTTCACTCATCGGTGGATGCCCGAAAGCGCTAAAAAGAGCCAGGTTTAATTATAAATACCAAATAATATAAATATTTACCAAATCGATCGGATTGGGTATGTCTGCGTGATACTGACGATCAGGTCAAGTATAACTGTAATATGTTTTGAAAAAAAATACATAAAACTGTATACCGCAGTGTGTATGTGTGTGTGTGTATGTCTACCGAAAAAGAATAATCGCGAAAAAATAATATTATAATAATAAATGAAACGACGACTCACGGAAGCAGTTGAAAGCGCTTTTTGTCAACGGCACGAACGCACGGTCAATGTAAGTACACAGAAATAGTTGCGCGCGGTGTAGCCAAGTATAAACTGAACTGCGTGGCCAACGGTGCACATTCGACGTCGAGAGAACCACCGCGCTGACCAAAATAGGATTTGCCTTCAAATATTATTTTCGTCATGAAACGCGCAAAGCCAAAATACATTGTCCAACGGGTAGGGAAATCAAACTGCGTGTAGTCCCACCGTATTATTGACCGTAGTTGTTCCATCGCGTAGTCGTATATTATTCGGACAAAAGAGCCAATTTTTTCCCCTGCCGCGGCGATCGAGAACGACGATTAAACACGGATCCGCAGCTTTGCGGCAGAGTGGAATAGATATCGCAGTAATAATAATTAATGTCCGAAAAAAAAACACACGAGCGCGAAACGGCCGGATACATGCGCACGCCATACGATCGCAATATAATGTAAACAAAGAGGTGACGGACGGACGGACGGAGCATAGAGCAATCCTCTCTGTATATTTATGTAATAATCCGCAACACCTATCCTAGTATATACGTACATCGTACATGATTATAACATGACGAGCCTTCCGAAACTGCACGTAATATATTATTATAATACAGAACCGTATGGCTATTGTTTGCATTTATGCGTAGTAAACATGGTACATATATTATTATGCCCAATATGATACAAAACGTTTTATTTTTTTTGTTCGCCATATTACTGTGCGTTGTTGACTAATCTTTTAAAATAATTATTGTCCAATCGTATTGTTTAATTTTTTAATTCGTAATGGTGTTTAATAATTTAAAGTAATGACCTTTAACTATCACAAAAGCAAAAAGTATATGTGTTGTTCTCGGTATTAATTTTTTCACATATAATATATAAATAAACATCACGCCTCATATGTTCTGGCCATTCTGGGTAAAAAATACAATTATATAAATAGGAATTATGGTAGAAAATTACTTTAAAAATTCAATAACTCAATTCGTATATACATTTAGTAGTACCTACACGAATAAATAATTACTATAAACTAGAGTTAGAAAAGTTAATTCCATAGTAAGATTATATACCTACTGGATGTTTAGAATTTATTAAACAATATTTTGTAAAATCTTAATGTTTTTATCTACCTACTATTGTCAATTCAATTAAACGTAAATTATTAGGTTGTATACATGTATATAAATATACATTTGAACCATAAAGTGAATAAAACGTACTTATAAAAAGTAAGTGTAAAATCCATAACAGATATGTTTTTGTACAAATTTTGTTTATGAATATAAATTTACCATCGATTTACAGTCTATAGAAGCATTTAGAAAAGAGCATTGTTAAATATGAAGACTTTAAAACTCTATTTATTATTGTTTATTTCATCACTGTAAATCAATGATCTCTCATGATTCGCAAGCTCATAAAAATTTAATCAACTTCAGATGTTTTTAATAAGATTTATGTATTCACTTTTTTCAAATAATTATTTAATTCCTAGTTTAGTTTTGATAACAATTATTACAAGGTAATAATATTAAGTATTCCCAAAATATTCATGAATTATTAGAACAGGGGCGCAGAAACCTATATTGACGGAGGGCAACTGCCCTACATATAAAATGGATGGATGGGTGGGTAGTAGAAATATAAACATATTATATAGATTTTTCTTATAATAACTGCCTCCTAGAATGCAACTAAGAAATAATAACTAGATAAAGATAAGTACCAAAGTAAAGTGGACGGGTGGGTTTCAAGTATGTCTTACCTCACATATATTTAAATATTTTGGTGCCGCTATATTAAAAAGTTAATTAAAAATATTTAGTACAATAGATGATTATATAAAATGATTCTTTAATACAACTAAAATTAAATTAAAACGAAATATGGAAGAATAAAACTATTTTTAACATTAGTGAAATTGCTCAATAACTATAAACGCAATCGTTAAATGTTATTCAAACTATAAATAAAAATAACATTTTTTAATGTAGCATTAAATACAAAAAATCATTTAATTGTTTATTATCCATTTTGAAACTTTTTTAATAGAAAAATACTAACTTTCCATCGTTTATTTATAAGTACTTTATATTGGAATTTATTAATCATTATTAAGTAAAGACTTACAAAATTTAAAATATACTGAACTAAATAATAACACCACAAGAATAATTTCTTAAATACGACTGTACGAGTACTTTTTCTTTAATAATGTTTTTATTAAAAAACAAATATTATTTGTTGACAATCCTGTTAAGTTAGATTTATGTAATTTGACTTATGTACAATACAGTAAAAAAAAGAACTCTAAAAAGAATATTTAGTCTTCCAATTTTAGATGATTTCCTATTCTATGAAAAGAAAAAAGTAGATATACTTATTGTGTATATTAATCGAAAAAAGTCAATAAATAAGTTCAGAATAAACATAAATAATTAAATTGTAACTGAAGTCTGACACAATATACTATAGTATACCATTACATTATAATACTCGTATTATTGTGTCACTGAATGACTATTTAAGTAATATTTATTTGTTTTAAAATACACTGATACAGTTATACAAAATGTTTTAAGTTTTTATACTAAAATACTTATAAGTTATTCATAAATTACACTAAGATTTAGTTTAACCTTTAACTTTGAAGTGAAAATTATACTTTTTTTTCACTTGAAAAAAAAAATTAACGATTTGCTTTTATGTTTATTATTCAAGCCATTTTTAAAATATTTTTATACAATAGCCACTGTATGGCATTTTATTAAAATAATCCTTGGGTCTTTATCAATACTATTTATTAAGACGGAATACATAACCATGATTATGCAATTATTATTGATGAATACATTTTAAAATTGAACAATAGAAACAAAATATATTCAACTACCTAAACAAATACTTTTTGCTACAAAGTCATAATTTCCACATAAATTTAATTCATTTTGAATCCATACTATCACATACAAATTGCTAATTGATTTTTTAAATTATGCATGAGGATTTTACCTGAGCTCTTTGTTTTTCCACCTGATTAACAAGTGATGCACTACTTGTCGTTGTTGCAGAAGGGCTAGATGTAGGAGACTTTCCTCC
This sequence comes from Chaitophorus viminalis, assembly GCA_025469195.1. Classification (NCBI taxonomy): domain Eukaryota; kingdom Metazoa; phylum Arthropoda; class Insecta; order Hemiptera; family Aphididae; genus Chaitophorus; species Chaitophorus viminalis. The sequence goes on from JAIPRK010000668.1 coordinate 28,853, forward strand.
ATGTTCCATTCCATGAAGGATGACTGATGCACCTAAAAATTTGTTGAGCAGTGCACGAGCTTCAATATCTTCATTAGTATCACCGTTTTCAACAACTATAATTAACAACACACAATTTCTAGTTAATATTGAAAAATTATATTTTCAAACCAATAGTTTTATTTACCTAGATCAGCATTTCGCATTCTGGTTAAAACATCTTGAACACCAGTCACTCTTGAACTGTTATCAAGAAACGATGAAGCTGTTCCACTACTTTTTGAAGTATTTACTTTAGTAGTTACTGTTTTTTCTTCATATTGTCTATTGTTATTGGACAAATCAGATTTAGCAGACTTGTTCTGTTTCAAACTAGATGAAACTGAAAAGGGAAATAAATTATTATACAATAAAAATGTTGTAACTGTAATCAATTACCAGTGGCTTGCTGAAATTTGTGTTGAAGTGCCTTGATTGAATCACCACGTACCAAACTTGATCTGGGCGTGTTCTGAGACGAATCTTCAGTTTTATCATATCCATTTAATTCTTTAGACGAACGTCTACTGTCTCGATCAAAACTTTCTTGGCTAAATCTCTTTTGGATACTTTCAAATTTGTCGTTTGTACGACTTCTCTTCACTATTTTGTTACTATTAGTGTTATCAGACTCATTGAGTTCTTCCGTAATTTCAGTAATTTCTGGACCGGTGCCTTTTCCGATGGCAGTAGTAACTGTAGTGACTTTAGCAATGCCCTTTTTGAAATCTGAATCATCAGGACTCTGATAAGTATAATGACCCCGTGTGAGTTTTCCCATTGGTTCTTGATCATTCACAGAAGATACTTCACCTAAGAAGAACAAGATAAAATATATATTTACTTTTTAATCAGTCATTAATTATCAATTAAATAATACAAGTGTTTAACAAAATAACAAAATTACCTTCTAATAGTAAATTATGTTCCCATTGTATTTGTGAAATTCGTAAAGATACAAAAGCTATAGCAAGTATGAAAAAAACTATGGGCCATGCATATGAAAATATTAGAAAACTAAAAACTAGGCCAATGTTTAAAACACGATCCCTAGACGGATTCATTTATAAATATAAAATGAAGAAAAGTAAAAGCACTAAGTTGAACGTTTAAAATATATATGGTCCTAACACTGGCTGTTGCCATACACAAATAACGGCTTTTGAAAGAAACGCTTCGAGATTTTTTGTGTTTTAATTACGTATTGGACGAAGTCCAACTCGAATTTGTTTTATTTTCACCTAGCCTAACACGCTTGATCACATGTCATTCTAACGCGAAAATATGTATAATAAAACCGGCAATAACCTTTGTTGTAATTATTTTTTTTTTTAACAATTAAATATATTAAAAGCATAAATAAAATATAAAACCCCATTTACCTTTCAAGAAGTCTTGTGTGACTGAAACATTTCCAGATCCATCAGATCTCATAACACTTTTTGATTTAAAAACTGTTGACTGACTTTTGCTTGTCTTCACTACGGTTTCTATCAAATAATTTTAATATTATTGTTAAAAATAATTTAAACTAAATATATTTTCCTATAAATACCGTTGCATTGATCATCTTCAGATTTTTTAATGATAGAACGCAACGTTATTGAATTCGGGTCTGTAAATCCATTTTGATCAAAAGTAGAATACAAACCCTCATCTTTAGTATCAAGTATAAAACTATCTCTGAATTTCGCTTTTGGTTTTTGCATGGGATGCGCGTCGAACTTCGAATTTTCTTCTAAAAAAAACGTATAGGTATTACACATATTATTCAACATTATCACATCAATATTATATATATTTGAAGATCCGTAGACAAAAATGAGGATTATTGTACTTAGCAAGGTTGGGTTATTAACATATACCTACCAGATAGGTCCTATTCTGAATTTTAACGTGGCAACCTCGTAAAATAACATAAAATATTGTCATATACATATACATCACTTACTTGCATGTTTTTCATGTTTGAGAACTAGCTCTTTTAGCTGCGGAGATACTGGTGGTTCTGGCATGTTTTCGTAAATAGGTTCTTCTTCGTTTTTACCAATGCTCTGTAATGCTTTCAACCCAAACAGCGGTTTACCTTTATGGTCGGTGATCAATTGATCGACACCGCCTTTTTGTTCAGAAACTTTTTGATGGACTGTCTTCAACTCTTGTACTGTGTACGTATTTTCACCTTTCAGTGCCTTCAAACCAAAGAGTTGTTTACTTTTGTGGTCTGAAGAGACGGACGTGTCAACGTGACTTTCAGTTGAATCGCTTGCTGAAGAAATTATAAGATAATAAAACATTATGATAAATTATTAACAACAATGAACAAATTTAACTTATTTGCAGCGAAAAATAATGCAAAATACGACTGACGTGTATTTACCGGTAAGCGATTGGTTGGTGTTGGTTTTCCTAAGAGCTCTCAAACCAAACAATGGTCTACCATTATCGTCAGTAGGTCCTACACCGTAGCTGGATGTAATCAAATCTGTAACATTCTGTTCTTGAAACGCGTTTGTACTGACTTGTTCACTTTTTACTATATAAAAAGAAAAAACAAATTAAGAGATTAAAATTTTAAAAAATAATGAATATGAAACGCCACAAGTATAATAAAATAAAAATATACAGTACTAAAGAAATTTTATATCAATTCTGAAGTGTAAATAAAATAAAATTGGACAAAGGATTATTAAAATAATATTGGTAATTTTACAGTTTAAACTTTAATGTAACTCTAGAAACTAGTCAAAAAAAGAAACACGAAAGTTAAATAAATTGCAGTGTCTAAGAAAAAAGGGGCAGTCGGATTTTAAAAATGTACTAATAAACAGCGAAAGTGTATTTCTTGAAATATTATTATTAATATGAATTATTTACAAATTAACATATACCTGACAATGATATTTTTAAATAGAAACTAATTGTGGATTTATATACATTAATAATACCTGGAGTATTATTAATGTATATACTTTTATTTTTATTGATATTATTAAAAATATTTAATAAGTTACTTATATTATTTGTAATATATAATTTTTATGAATACTGCTTTAGTTATACATACTCTATTAGGTTACATTTTTGTGAATTATAACCCTAATGGTTGTATTTACATTAAATATACATACAAATATACACACCAGTTATAAAGCCATTTTTTATCTACTAGTTTTCAATACAACGACTTATGGCATGTATTTTTTGTAGGATGATAATTAGCACCACGTATACTTATATTAACTCAACCTACATTTATATCACTATTTTCTGCTTCAAAATACAAATCGTGTTTACTTTTATGAAATAATAATGTCACACTCGCATATCTGAACAAAATGTTAATACTCTAGTTAATGGTCTGGTAATGACAATTTAATACAATTTTCTAATAACAAGTAAAACGAATACATACCAACTCCGTAATACTGAAGCACTATGATGATGATATTCAAAATTTCAGCATAAACATGACTTATTTATTATTTCAATAGAAATTCAATAATGTATTTTAATGAGGTATTGTTTGAATGTATATACAATATTCAGACAATTTATACACAATGTTTTCTGCGAGTAAATTTCTTAATCATAATACAAGTAAGCCAATTGTACATTTTAATTTCCCTAGTCTTTTTCCATAAAACTTTTTATTGTTGGCAACGTTAAATTTTTTTTTTTTTTTAGAAATGTTTTCAAGATCAAAAATATCGGTAACGCATTACGCGTTGATGAGAACACAAATTTCTATAGACACTGATATCAGATTATGTCCAATGATAACCACGGCACGGTTGATGATGTGCGTATCGAATGCGTTATCGTATTATATTATTTATATCTATGGGAAAGCATCAAATTTGTACAGCAGTGTCAAAGAACTGTTACATGATGTTTCTTTTTCTTTTTTAATTTCCATATCAATTATGTTACATAACTGCAATTTCCGATCATGCGGTGGAACAGATACTTAAGCACGTAAAAAAATAGTGATAAACAGCAATAAAAGAGTGTGGGATGAATCATTTGAAATTTTTAATTAAATTCAAAATTCTATAGTAAAACGAACTATTCGCAAAAATTATATTCTTATATGAATGTCTTGATATTTATTTGACTGTTTTTACAATAAATTTGAAACAAATAATAAGAAAAAAAGCTGATAAATTAAACATTTTAAACAACAATATTTTTTATTTTGGCAAAAATATGGAAGAACCTATATTCAGTTAAGACAGACACGAATGCTCATATAAATTTAGGTTAAGGTTAACAATGAAATATTATTTTCTTTTGTATGTTTGGAAACCAATCAATTTGGAGCTAGTTATTTTAAATTGTAATTATTATTTACACAAACAGACTATACGCAGAAATAAAACTACAAGTGATTTATGTAATTGAAACCTGTAAACAGTTTTGAACAACTCTTTTCAATGTTTATTACATATTTTTACTAAAAAGAAAACAATGTCTACTGGTATAATAACCACGAAAAAACTTTTTTTTATTACAAAATAAGTGAAAATGATATAATATAAAAATACTATAATAGGTAACAAGTACAATAATAGAAAAATATTCTATTTTTAAGTGCGTGAATAAACGCTAAGACAAATAACAAATGTACAACAAATCCAATGCTTCAAATACTTGATATAGTTACTTTTATTTTAGGTTATTTCTATGTATGTGGGATAACTTATTTTAATTTCTAAAGTGATACCATACATTTTATATTATTCGCAGGAAATGGCCAACGGAAATACGGTTACGGACTACAGAATAATTGACCGTTGTGTGTGTGATTTAGGTGTGTCAGTGTCATCCTCACCTACATATTAAATAACAACAGTAATGTATCCATAATTTGTTTTCAAAATAAACTATCAAATAATCGAATTCAATTCAAAAAGGTAATAATATTATACTAGTACTTTTATTATAATAGTTACTTTTCAATTCAAGAGGACCAATGACGTACAAAGAAATAAAAATTATCCACAAATATAACAACTTACTTAATTATTTTTAAGTATAAAAGAGTGTATAATAAATTAAACTTACATGTACAATGTACATGCGCTTAAAGACATAGCCGTAGCGTATGCATCAAGTACCAACTTAACTAATCTCATTAATTTATGAGATCATCCATTCACAACTTTCAAACTGCATGTACTTAATAAACATTTAATTTGGCTAAAGCAGCAAAGTGAATACTTTTTCTTCTTCACCCATAAACATATGTAGACTTTTTTATAGAACTATTAAAATGTAATTTTAATTGTAGAAATTTATAAAACGTTACCGTTGTATTTATAGAACCGTAGAAGCACAATTATAAAGTAAAAAGAAAAATGAAAAGTGAATAAAACGTGAAAATTGAAATCATCTCAATTTGGTAAATCGGTTATGGTTCAAGGGCACTGTAGCTAAACTAATTGATACTGACGCAAAATGATATGATTTATTATTTAAGAACATTTAAAGCTTTTAAGTAATAAAATACTTCTGGTTATATAGAAAGAACAATCACGTTTCATTGATAAATTTACGCGAGTTAAAAAAAATATTAATTATTTAGTTTGTTAATTTTAATTAGCAAATTTTCTTAAGATCAGTGAGAAAAAATTGGCACAACTTTCGGCGATACTTCGCGTTTAAATCTAATAGCCTTCAAGGGCTATTTTGATCACATTTCTAAGATTTCTGGAAATAAATATAAATTTAAAGCTTACACCCACGAATTGAACCGATAGATAAAACTTAAAAATTGTCAATACGGTTAAATTGATTACTTATATCGTTTTTTTTCTTTTGAAAAAAATCCATTCAACTATACAAATGTGTTTATGGAGAAAAGACGTGAAGTCATTTATTATTCCCGATACGAATAGCGTCTGGCAATGGGCCCGTCACGAATTATCACCACTGACACGATTTTTTTTTTATAGTTAAAATTAAAACGAGTGTATTACGCACGTTCACTTACCAGTCAAATACATGTGTGATTATATTGGTTGCTGAAATTTAAGATAGAACTTGTCAAAACATTTTACTGCTGCAAACGAAATACATGTTAAAATAATAGTTATTGGTAGGTATCTTATACCCTATATTTCCATAATAGATATACCAATACAACTCTTAAATCCTATTGAAGGTATACACTTCATAATAGAAACTAAAATCTTTAAATATTTTTATTTTTGTAACGCATACAATATAATTAAAATATAATTTTGTACTACGTCGAACAAATTAATATATTATGTTTAGTTTCATCAAAGGGTGTCTGATTAAAATAAATAATTAAGATTTTAATTTTAAGCAATATTTATTCTTGAATGGATTAAACGATTTGATTTTAAATGATATACTCGAATCACAAGTTCAATATAAATTCAATTATTTTATCTAAAGTATCTTTAAAATTCACTTTAAAAATGTTGTTTTAGAAGTATTTTTATGAAAATACATAATTGTACATAAATATTTTTTTTGTTTAAAAGCTAAAATTATTTATCAGTTTTTGTCTACAATTAAAAGGTATAAGAATGATTACACAATAACACAGCATATTATTTACTTTAATAATTGAAAACTATACGTATAAATATATATTTCAAGCAAAAATACAAATTGCCTATTTTATAATAAAATATTTATTATTATTAATTTTGTTCTTAACTTTTCAAATGGTTATAACATACATTTTAACTTCCTTGTATTCAGGTGTCAAATAGGTACTGCAACTATAACTTAATAGACGTTGACGCACTCGCTGTTAATTAATGACTTACCACATCTTTACCTTCCGGGCGTATACCTTTGTTTAATTAAATGATGGTTTTTGGAACTCGTTGTTTGAATATTAACTACATTAAATAAATAATAATGACATTAAATTTGTCACTGGATAATTTAGCGATTACTGCAGGGAATGACAATAATTAAGATATGTTGGATTATTTCATTGTTTATCTTATAATTTAATAACATAGTTCATAGTAATGTTTAAGTATCTTTAAGAATTAACGAAATCAAATATCAATATGAAAGACAAAACGTATAAGTCGGAGTCTTATGTAAACAGTAAAAATAGTAATTGATGGATAGAAATGAATAAAGTTTTAGCAAAAAATTATACGGTTCAAAAAGCTTAAAAACGAAAACAAGACGAAGTCGAAGGGCGTTAAATTCCAAATATAGGTACAATTGAATTAAAAAAAATCTTAGAAAGTAAAATCTCGCCGGAACGAAATAAAATTACCGTTCCGGAACAATGTGTTAATTTGGACAGATTCTGTTTTCGTTTGGTAAAATAATAATACGCGTCTGGTAAAAACTAGTATTTGAAAATTACTAATCTGTAAGTATAACTTTTTTTTATAAGTCAAAATATACAATCTATATCAGTGAACTTAATAAGTACCACATTCGTAAGTGGTATATGAGATAACATGAAAATACAATACATTGAGTAAAAAGCCACCCAATAATGACACTTAAATTGTTATAATATAAATTATAAAAATGTATATACTTAAGTATAGTTAAGTAAGTATAGTAAGAATAGTTAAGCATAACTTGTTGCATTTTGCCAGCACTATAATTTATTATCTAATTTCATATCTCGAAATTAAACACTCTCTTAGATACGTAAAAATAAAAATTATCGATGAGGTTAGGAAAGTTAATACTTTTTGCAAAACATGAATTTATCAAAAATTCCTCAAAATGATATAAAAAGTACTGAAGCAATTATTGTCACTGATATTTGCTCAATAAGCGAAAAGATATAAATACATTTTGCCGATAAATATTTTGCTTTAAACAGGATATGGGTTGATACGAGATACGAGTCTTATTAAAAATGAATTAGTATGCATAAAATAAAAACAAAATTATAAAGAAGTTTTATTACTTTGAACATAGCGATGTACTGATTTCTTTAACAATATATGAGTATTATGCTTGAATTATTTGAGATGGTATAGGAATATCATATGAGTATAGTATTATTTATATTTCGAAAACACAATTATACGATTTAAATATAGTATTTTCATTAGAATACAAGAGGAATATAACTACAAATTGTTAAAAATATACTTTAAAAAATTTAAATTTATAGATAAACCTCTTATATTATAGCATTGATTAAATATACATGAATGTATCATGTATGTTTAATCAATGGTTTTAGCACAGATTATATGATTATATATGATTCATATAATTTTTGATTTTAGCAACATTTAGTAATTATTTACATTACATTTATTTATTATCTACGTATATAATAATAATTATAATTTATATATATATATATAATCTCTAGGAGGTGGACTTAGGTAAACGAGTGAAAATCTTTTATTTATAGATTGCTATCGGTCACAAGATTAGGCTTGACATTACTTTGTAAATGAGATAACAGTCGTTTTTTTTCTAATCATAGAAGTTTCCAAAATAAAAACAAGTAATTAAGTTCACAGTTAATAATAGATATTATAAGACTTATGTACATAACATCATCATTGCGAAGGTTTGAACTATGACAATGTTAAATAATCACGCTAATAATATGTACAACCGTTTATTATAAATAGTTTCTATTTACTATTAGTTCTGTCTGCCGCGGGTAAACGTACAAATTTATTTTACCGGACGTTATTAATTATTATAAGCGTTTGGTCATAGGTTTCGCGGTTTGGAATAAAATTGATTAGAAAAACTGTTTTCGTGTTTTGCATACGCACGTCAAAACAACAACTCGGTAGGGGTGATTGTGATGAGAGAATGGTAGGTGGGCCGTGGGTGTAATAGTATGTTATTTTATACATTTAATTTTGAATAAAAATAATAATAAAAAACCGAAACCAATATTGTACAACGGTATATAGTTATGCGATTAAAACGTTGTACCAACCCGGTAACCCACGTTGCACTGTTCTCTGCACTTAGGAAATTCATCCGTGTGTACGGACTGTTGACGTTATTGGGGCGGCATAGCGACGACGTGTAGAGATACAAAAGCGCCGGCCAAATGCTAAACCGGTGAGTTGACATTACGATTTATCTTTTTTTTTCGACCGTTAAAAATATACTCGCCTAGCCCAATGCCCTATCCACGCCGATCAAATTGACCGGCATCGGAGCGCGCGGATTATAAATAGAACCACGCGCGTATCAATCGACACCAATCATACATTATAATATAAGAATGTCGAATATATACCGTATATTATTACTGTTCAATAGGCACACGCCGTTAGGGTTACACGTGCGTCATATTGTATGATGTAGTATAGGTAATATTACATCGGTTCACGGGATCACGCGTCCGACTTTGCGTGAAACGACGCGAAAAACCGCAATCAAGTCCGGGAAAACGTGCCTATATTATCACCTACATACTCGTACATCGATAAATCGGTCATCGTTCTCGTGTTTCGCGCAAAAATGATTCGTAGTGCCGCGCAGTTATTTTATTACAGTATAATATTATTATAATGTACGTACCTATTTAACGTAATTTATTATACACCCGTATAAGAAATTGTTTCTCGGCAACTTGGGTACCACAACTCGTAAACGCGCGAACCGAACCGGGCGGGTAATATCGTATATAACACTGTATGAATCACGGTGGCGCTTGTTAAAAAATCATTGATTTATGCAACAAACACCAATATGGTAATACGTATTAATATGTATATTTTATATTCCATACAAGAGACGAATTTACGCGTTTTCGAAAACAAACCGATGTCATATGTAAAATCGCACGACGGACGCGACAACGGTCGACGGTGTGCAACCCGGTGCCGTGTGACGGATTGCCCGGCAGTGCCGCATGTCCGAGACCTAACCGCATCACGCGCGCTCATCTCCTCCCACCCCTCACGGAACGCGCCAACTGCACCGCCGACGGCGCCGTAGTGAACACGGGGTGGACGTGACAGTGGTGGGGTGGAGGATGGCAACAGACGACCGTCGCCGCCGCCGCCGCCGCCGTTCACAAAGGTGAGTATTATTATATTGTTATTATTATTATTTATTATATACAATATAATAATATAATAATATGGGAAAAATAATAATAATAATATCGTTATTGTAACTTGTAACACGTCGTCGCCGGCCGATAACCCGATAACACGAAAAATGTTCAGGACAGGCCATACAGTATAGACGTGAGTATGCACTGAGAGTGTGTGTGTGTGTATTGTGTACCTTCAGCCTACCCGTTCTAGACTATGGTCTGCAATGTACGCGCGTGTATGTGTGTACATAAGTACAACGTGAAGAGAATGAAAATAAAGGAAAAAAATTAGGTGCACACACACGCTACACGCACACCACACGCCACAAACGTTAAATGGCGGTCTATCTACAGTCTACAACAGTTTTACACCATGATATTAAAATAATAATATAATCTCTACGCGAGCGAGCGCGTGTGTATGTTTTTACTCAAACAGGTTGTTCGCACGCCACACTAATACAGTGATATTACCACCGACGACGATGGTCGACACATTTTTCACCTTGTACGTAAACACCAGTGTACCGCACACGCACATATTATGGTATAGCATTGGGTCCGATGAATACCTATTTCCTATAACCTACCCTCTACCGCATGTCAATTTATTTATTTATTTATTTATTTATTTAATTTTTTCTTTACATAATATATAAAGAAATATATCTACTCCTTTAAGCCAGGCTTGTGACGGAGTAGAGACTTGACATAAGTATAATATAAATTTAAAATGTATTAGTAAATTACAAGAAACACCTTACTACTAGATATAAACAGAAAATCTAAAGCAATACAGGAATTAAATTTATAAAGAATGAAAATACAAAATAAGTAGGCATAGATTAATATATATAAAAAATAGACGAAGAACAGACTAAGTCTAATTCTAAATTTACCTCAGAGGTTAGAAATGTAATTATATTAGTTAAACACTAGATAATATTTGTGCTAAAAAATAAAATGCATAACATGAAATTAAAACAACATTAAAATAACAACAATAAACTATAAAATCACCGAAATACGAACTGTTATATTAAGGGGCTGGACAAGTCAGTGAATAACCACTTATAGACTTCAATTTTCCCATTGACTACCCCCCATGAATATTTTTTTTGGTTATAGTTGACATCTGGTTGAAATAGGTTGAACCTAAATAATCTACAAAAGATTGCCCAAAAGTTTTTTTAGTGTACTTTACTGGTAAATTGTAAGCCCTATGTTCTCTAACTTGAGAAAAATCTGTATTACTTAAGGGATTAATAAGTTTTTTTTATAGAAAATAGTATTGCGAATTTTTTGTACAAGTATCTTGTCGGAAGAACTCCTAAATTTGAGTAGTTTAGTTTTGATAATTCAATGTTTAAAATGTTTGTATATAGTTAACATAAAAACATATAAACATACATTTTTATTATATTTTATAAAGTCTTATGGTTCATGAACAAATAAAACATCCAATATAAATTTAAATTGGATTGAAAATTTACTTTAAAAATAATTGAAAACTGTATGTACCTATAGGAAATTTTAGGTTTTTAAAATATTGAATTATACTGAAGAGTATGAGGGAAAAGCTTGGATATACTTAAGTAGTTAATTAATATTTATGCTTAACAATTTGGCAACAAATGTAATTCAAAATGTACCTTTGTTTTTCTATTAGGTACCTGTGTAACTTATTATATGCTCTACAACTTCACAGATTATATTTAATTTTTAGATAAAATGTAGAATAAATGAAATTTCACATTTCAGGTACAGCTAATAATGTTTTTAGAATGGTTTTAAAAAATGTTTATGTACAAGGAAACTCTGACGGGTGGGCGTCCATGGCACGCTGATTTAGCGATTCATTATACTGCATTTTATACTGTTATTACGGAGTGAAATAGTATAACGTTTCATAGTGCGCACACTACCTGTATATTGTTGTCGTTATTTATTACGGTCGAGAGGAGCCAGTGGTCCGTGAAGAATAATAATAATAATTGGCGAAAGAAGGGTAAGTGTGACAGTTGGTGTGCTACGTCGTGTCAGTTGTGATAATCGCGCAGGTATAATATAATGATTAGGTAGAGAACGAGATAACCGTCTGGCGCGAGCCGTCGCGATTGACGAGGCGTCTCTTCCGAGCGCGCGCGTACCGATTAAAAAAGACGAAAGTTTCCCGACCGCAGCATGTGTGACCGGATTTAATTGGAGCGAAAGCCGCTAGCTGACGGATAATGATGTCACTGTTTCTTTTATTTTTATTTTATACCACGTAATGGCGATATTTACACTCACATGGATTGCTTGGGGCATCGAGTTTTTCGAGGTTCCGAGGACGTGGTATGCAAAACAGATCAATTTTGACGTTTTGGAAGTGCAGAAAATAATTTCCCCTAGATTCAAGTTTCAAATATTGTTTTTCGTTGATTGGCGTCTACTTTTCCGTTGCTGTTTTCCGTTCTATCATAATTCATAATATACACGCGAGTCACTTCACAAAAATGTAATTCCGTGCCCCTATAGTACGCAGTGGACGATGGTTATACATTTTTTTTTTTTTTTTGGCTTATAGTGAACACATGGACAAATCACAGGAATGATTAGCTCAATCTCACAAGTCTTACAGTTCTCATATTAAATAAGAATCAAATTTATATAGATCGGTGTTTGAAAAAAATTTTGGTGTACCACTGAATAATAATAATTACACCTATAAGTACTGAAAAATGTCGAAATACATACGTTGCTTTCTAAGAGTAATGTAATGTTGAATTATAATTTTTAATTCTTATAATCATACTCATGAATAAATTAAGTTGAACATTTTCTTACTCCCATCCTCACACAACATACGCCATTAGTAAGTTTATATATTATACACCGTCATAGTTACAGTAAATTATAAAAGTTTAAAAATAATTGTTTGTTATATTTATATAGTATTTCTTGTTTAAAACGTTTATTTGCAAAATGTAATAAAAAAAATGTATTTATAACCTATACATAAAAAAAAAACGAGTTGCCGTTCTTTTGCCTCTTCTTATACAATTGAAATAATATAAATATAATATGTGTCAATTTACTTCTATAATGTCAAAAAAAACCTTATCTATTGCGCGGAACGTATATTCTCTAACATATTACACAGTTACACGTAAGACAAAGAAGTCGACTCGACATGTTCCTCTTAATAGGTCCGCGGAAATATAGCAGACGACTAATATTGTGATGAAAAAATACCGATAGTTTTTATTGACACAGAAAAACGATTTCATACGTGTAAAGTAAACACGTATATCTGTTAAACCTAAATATATAGACTGCGTTTTTCTTGTCTCCCCACTAACAACAATCAACAATCGATCGAAATTATGGCGCGAAAGAGAAAGACTGGAGCAGCGCATAATATAGACGTGGAAATAAACGAGAGAAGTAGTTGTCCAAGTAGGGTATCATTATAATTATTCACCGCAGACCGCAGTAATTAGCTCATACCACTTATCTTGTTCAACGCATGATATTAAAATAATTAATTTATCAAAATCGGTTTTTCTCGGTACACAGTGTGATGACAAACGTCATTAAAACTCCATATTATACTTACAACGATATTTATATCGCTCAATAGTCAATACTCAATATTTATTATAATTTTTGAATGTGAACGCTGTAGTTTGTATATACGTATAATTGGTAAGATAATTTATTATAAACCAAATTTTGTGCATTTAATGTGATCCTATATTCCTATTAATTCATCCAGTGCTCATATTGGGGGGATGGCGCAAGGGGACGGAGCTCCTCTTCATTTTTTTTTAAATTTTGAGCGCACCCCTTCCAATTATTTTAATTAGGCGTAGCCCCCCACGATTTTTTCGAGTGTACTCATTGTAAGGAACGCTAATTTTTTTTGAATCTTGAAGTCCCCTTCTTTTATTTTTCCAATTCGAGCACTGAATTCATCAGAGAAGTCAACTTAAAGTAGGTGAAATACATTTGATTTTCTAATGAGGATTTGTATTTGCCTGAGGGTACAAATAATATAATGCTGCGGGTTTTGCACAAGTGAATCCTCATAATTGTAAAAAATTAACATTTATATAAAGATGGACTTTATTTTTCGTCCCACCTTTATATAATAATATATAATATTTTCTTTGATAGCAATTTACATGTACGTATTTAAAAAAAAACCAGAAGGCTCTAGTTGTATAGGAAAATAAAAACAAACTTTTTTGTAGTAATACGTACATTGGCTATTTAGTAATAGACTATAGGGAATTTATACGACGTAGATCCGTTTAGGACCGCTATACACTGAATCGTAATACTTCTACTAACTGACTGTATCAATAGTTAAACGGTAGACCTACAAGCCTCGGCACATGTAAAAAATAGATTCCATATATTTACGCAATCTAGTATACTTCAGTAAGCCATAGGCCGTGAGTGTCGCATTAATGGATCAACAAGCTCACATTACGCTTAGCAAAAATATACGTGTTTTTTATTAATTTTTTGATACTTATAGGTACATTTATTTGTTTAATTTAATATACCTAATATATCTTATACTAATATAATATGAATCCTAAATCCCTATCAGCTATCACATATTAAACTAATTGTGCCCTCTAGGTATAGCTAATCGTCTATCTCTATTGCAAATAAAAAACTCGCTCTGCTGAATAGTAGAGGTGGAGTAAAACTCGTTCATAGAACAGTAGATCATTATAATGGATGTATTATATTTACATGAAATTATAGGTATTATTGCATACGAAAAACGATTCTAATTTGTTAGTCTAGAACTGTAGAATATATATATATATATATATATATATATATATATATATTATATTTTATTTAAATTGTAATATTATGTTAATATTTGCTCTTCAAACGTTTATAAAAAATAATTGTACCAATGTATTTCAATAATTTTTAAATTACAGTAAGAAAAACCTCTATGGAATCTTCAATTACATTTTCAAATATTTTGTCCCAGCACAATTTTTTTTATCAACAATCATAAAAATAATGTTTAAAAATCGAATTTTTCAAATGCCTATGAATAACTAAAAAATTAGTAAAATATTTTGAAAAAAAAGTTATTGAAAGAAAATACCAATCTAAATAACAAGTAAACGTTTCAAGTTTCTGTACCTTATTCGTTTTGAATATGTAATAACAAATATTTAAAATCGTTTCAGGATAAATCGTTATTTTATGAAATTTTGTAAAAATTTAAATTTTAGATGTTCATAATAATTTTTTCTGAAAGTCCAATAAAAATTTTTTTATAATTACTTGAATAAAAGCTTATGGATAATATTGTGTTACAATTTTGAATCTTAATTATAAATACTAAAAACTTAATGAATTTTCAACTACAAAATAAATTGCAAATTATGGTGATTTTAACATATTTCATAAAAATTTGAACTTAAGACACTCATAAAAAAATGAATATAATAATTATTTTTAAATTGCCGTAAGTATAACTTATAATAAGACTTCTATTAAATTTTTGGATGACTAAATTTTTTTATCCATACTTCTAAGAAAAATAATTAGTAAAATCGAAAATTTCAACCGTCTATAAATATATCAAAAGAAATCAAAATACTTCGAAAACTTAATCATGTATAGAAAACGCTATTATAAACATTTAGTGAATATGTCAAGTATTTGTAGATTTTTGTTTTTGAGTTGGATCATTTAAAAAAAATGTATTTTGTCAAAAAGTGGTTTTGCGTTAAAATGCCCGTTTTCCGTAATTGTTTTATGGGTTTTCCCGACGCTATTGAAAACTATTGAAAATTTTTTACTTTTTGCTGACTTGCAAAAGAACCAACTAGATTCACTTATCTTTCAGAGAAGTTCCCGTTCAAGAAAATCGAATCATTTTTACTGCTCCAAAACGTAGAGTCAGATTCAAAAAATAAAATAAATAAAAACACGCATTGTAAAATCAATCCCTCCGTTTAGAATATAAAATATTATCAACCGTCTTTTATCTAGAAACAATTCACCGACTACGTTTCGTTATACTTGTAATTTGTAATATACAATAAAAGTTTCTAGTTTTTCTACCTTTTTTTTTTTTTTTTTTTGGCATGATCTGTATAATTTTAAATATAAATTAAATACGTCATATCCCCTCAAATTTATAAACATTTATTATATGTCCTTGTTTTTTTTTTACATCATGCCTACAACAATATTAAAATATAAAATCTATGTATAGATGTATTCTTGACGCAAATAGTTTAAACTATAATACGTGCCTTTAATAATATGTATTAATTTTCAATTTGTTTTAAAAATCTCAATTCAGCACCTATACACATTGTTTTGATCATTTTTTACTACTTATAATAGGTAATTAAAATAGTATATTATAAAAATTATAAGAATTAAAAAATACTACTTTATAACACAGAGTAAATTAGGCTATATTAAATTATTGTAAATATTATACCGCCGGTTATTGAATATTAGGTATACCTATCACTATAATTGAAAGGCAAAACACAGTATTTAACTTTTAATAAAATTAACACTTGGATAATGGATATTAAGTTACTTTTAAGTTTTTACTATTTATCGTTTGAAATATATTTTTTAGTAATTAAAACTCGTAAAACCTAATTTTATCTAATTTTGTACTTGATTGAGCATCAAAATATTTCATTAACTACAAAATATTATTCGTTGCTAAAATGACTTCTCTTTTAGATTCTGAACAGAGTGATGGAATCTATTGATTTTACAATGATGTGTGTTTTTTTTTTTTTGTGTCTGACGACAACTTTTTTTGCAGTAAAAATGCTTCGATTTGCTTATACAGCAACTTTTCTGATAGGAAAGTGAATGTAGATGGTACTTGGGCGAGTCAAAAAAACAACTTTTTCAATACTTTTTTAAAAAATATTGACATAAAATTACATGTAAAATATAATATAATATATAAAATTCTAGACTGACAAATCATATCTGTTTTTTAAAATGCTTTAACTCAAAAACGAAAAACCGCAACAACTTGAAATTTTCACCAAATCTTTATATTGGTGTTCTCTATACATGATTAAGTTTTCAAAGTATTTTGACATATTTTGACTTATTTATAGAAAATTTCAATTTTCAATTTTTGTAAGTTTTTTTTTTAAATATCTATAAAATTTTTTTGGCTGTCCAAAAACTTTTGAAAATGAATTAAAAGATTAAATATAAGTAATACTAATTGTAACTAAAAAATATCGGAGATGGTTTCACTCAAATTTTTTTTATAAGCCCATAAATTTCAAATTTGTATAAAATATGTTAAAATCGCGATGATTTGCAAGTTATTTTGTAGTTGAAAATTCATAAAATTTATTTTGTTCATACTTAAGGTTCAAAATTTTAACACTAGGTTGTCCATAAGGTTACCTTCAAAAATATATAAAAAAAATTCTATCAGACTTAAGGGGAAAAATTTTATGACTGTTTTAAATTTAAATTTTTACGAAATTGCATTATAATTCAATTTAAATATAAAATACTATATTATTATATACACATTTTAGACAAATATATTAACTCCGTTCAGAATCGTTATTCGTATACAATGATATCTATCATTGCATTCAAATTTAACAAATCCATTGTAATAATGACCTATCCTATAAACGACCTACACTCCACCCCCAACTGTACAGCAAAGCGAGGCCCCCCCCCGTTCTTTTTTAGTTACAATTAGCATAACTTATAATAAACATTGTATTAAATTTTTTTAATAATGGTTTGATATTAAGAAAATAAAATTTAAAACCAATGAGTTCCTGAAAAATATTGATTTTCTTTTACTTTCACAGAAACTGTTTTTATTATTCCTTCATATGTGAATTATAAGTTAACGGTTTTTAAATATTAAAAGTACAAAAAAATTGTTAGATATATTTTTTATACATTTTATAAGTATAATTAATATAATGTTTTTTTTTCATTAAAAATCACGCCTAAATTAAATAAATTTTGCTAAAATTTCGCCTATGAATCTCTGAATTTATTTTGGTATGTATGAGCTATCACGCATCATCGGTATGCTTATTTAAAATCATCTAACAAGAATATAAATTTGTATTTTTCATTGCTAATACTATAATTAATTACTAATTTAAATATTTAATTAACCAAATAAATCTAATAATTGACCATAGCTTATATTTTTCATTGCTTACCTTAAAATACCATCTGCTAAAGCCATAGGCGTGGAATGTAATTTATACTATTATAATTAATTATATGACTAGATATGTGTATTTATGTATAGAGATTATGATGGTAAATTCGTTTTTAATTTATGAGTCAATAAACACATACTAGTACTTTTACAAATGTAAGATTTCAGTTTTTACATGTATGGAGAGCTCAACTAATTTTTTTAAACTTCTAAAAAAAATTATGTCAACTAAATTTGTATCGATAAGAAAAGCCTTTAGTCTAATGAAGTATAAATAACGTTTAATTTACCTTTAGTTGTTGTAGTGACTGCTGTTGAAGTAGAAATCGTGGTTGAGTTTCGAGTAGACTTTTCATTTTTATTCAATCTTGACTCTTGTTGTTGTTTAACTACTGACATTTTTTTTGGTGAGGGAGATCGAGATTTTTCAACTGGTATAATATGCTTTTGGGGCGAAGGTAATCGAATTTTCTCTTGTGGTGTAATCGTTTTTTGAGGCGAAGGAGATCGAACTTTGTCTGTCGGCTTTGGAGTTTTCTGAGTTAATGGAAATAGAGTTTCCTCGACTGACCTAAGTGGTGAAGAAGATCGAGAATTGCAAGCTGGGTTTATATATGATTTTTGAGGTGAAACACTTCTTTGTTTTTTAACTTCGGTATTTTTTATATAATCTGTTTTTTCTACAGAAACATTATTTTGTCTTTGTTGCTTAACTGGCAAAGTATTTTGAATGTTCTATAATTAATATTATTAGTAGACTTTAGTATGTAAATTTTTTTGTTTAATATTAAATAAAATAATGTACCTTTGATCCACGCGTTGTGGTTGTTGTTTCCTTTATATTTTTTGATTCTTGCTGACGTTTAACAACTCGTATTTGTGCTCTTATTCGTCTTCTGCGGTCGTACCCCACTGCTTTTTCAAGCTAAAACAAAATAAAAGTATAATTCAACAGAAACGTATATAGTAAATATGCACTAAAAACAGCCTGATTTTAAGACAACTATAATTAGGCGATTAATAAAATACAGAAATACATTTACTATTAATTACATTTCTTATCAACACAATAATAAATCCAGGAAATAAGTAGTTTTAAAATTAAGTATTTTGAAACTGTTTTACTGTTTTCATTATCGTCTAATTGCTTATAAAATTGAAATTTATTTTAAATAATTTCCTCGATGTTTAGTCCATTAATTTATATAAACATATAGTTATAAGTTGAAATCTTGCTCCATTTTATTTTTAAATTAGACTTGGGTCCATGATAAATACATAAAAATATATATACCTAAATTCTAAATGATTAGTGTTACATTATGATTTATATACTATGATCTTCAATTTTTAATTATACGGCGGTAAGAGTAGGCAACATAAGTACGAATATTGAAATTTTGTTTATATAATTGTATATTAACATTTTAAGGAGTACGAAACAAATATTTTATTTTAATATTATTTACTTTTCATTCTTAACATGGACTATGGATACTACGATTTAATAATAGTTTTAAATAACACAAAAATTTAATAAAATGGAATTAGTATACTAACCATAATTTCTAGAACGTGTAATTCAAAAATTTCCTCAATTTCTGCTTCGTCATCAGCGTTAACAGTTGAAGTTAATTTTGTTGTTAGTGTAGTTTTTGGTGTAGTTGAAGTTTTTGAAGCTATTCCATATTCAGTTTTAGAAGTCATTGTAGAATGCTGCCTGGATGATATAGTTGTATCTTGAATACGACTATTTGCACTAAAGTCCTCTTTTGATTGTAATGTTACACTTCTGTCAGGATTTTTGGCCTTATTTCCGTCCGGAGTTTCTACGATTTTTCTGTCTGGACTCTTTGATGATACTTTTCTAATTATACTTTCATTGATTTTATCAGACGCATCGATCACAGTTTTTTCTGGACTTTTTTTACTCTTATTCGGACTTGTAGCTCTTATAGACGATTGGCTTGGAGTTACCGTAGCTGATTTAATACGGGTTTCTGAGGGTCTACCTGTATATGTAACTGGACTAGGAGACTGATGTCTAGAAGTTGTTTTATTTTCCTTAAACGACTTTTGAGTGACTTCATTTCTTTCAAAAGTAGCTGTTCTATCTTTCACAGTCTTGGAACCAGACAGTTTTCTAGATTTATTAATTTCCTCAACTTTAACATCGAATATTTCTGTCTTAGTAACTTTCGTTGGACTCTTGGTCCTTCGTTCAGGAGAACTATTCTTAGACTCTGGTGATCTTGTTCTTGTTACATTTGTTTTATCTTTTAATGGTGTTTTTTTATCAGCCTTAGCTTCAAACGAAGCACGTCTTTCCTTTATAGACGACGACCTTGTTATTTTTTGGGGAGCAAGATGTGTTGTCTTCATTGGTGTAATATTTGATTTTCTATTTTCAAAAAATTCTTTTCGAGTTTTATAGTCAGACACTCCTGCAATTTTTCTAGTCAAAAGAGAAGATTTTGTGTTAATATTTGTTGATGAATCTTCTTGTACTTGTACTTCAGTATTTGTCATTTCTAGTTCACTTGTATCTTGTTGAATATCGGGTTCTTCGATTTGACCTTTTGTAAAAGACTCAAAAATTTGTTTGGTTTTTCTCACTGCCTGAGGACTCTGAGGTATTTCAGTTGTTTTTATTTCTTCTTGTTTGTTAACTTGATTTAAAAACTTTGAAACTCTATCAGCAACTGTCACATTACTTTCTTCGTCTAAATCTGTTACAATATCATATCTGTTACTATTTAGTCTGTAATCATTGCCATCTTCTGGTTCACTCACAACATCGGCATATCTTGGTAAACTTGCATCATCTGATACTGAACAATACGGGTGGCCAAATCTTGCAGAATACTCTGGTGACGATTCCCTGGATGATTGAGGCAATTGAACAATAACATTTAATAATGCATCTTTGTTTGTCATTTTTTTACCATACCCTTCTTCGGCTTCAATTCGTATATTATCCAACTCTTTAATTTTTTGCTCGTCTTCTTCATTTTCATCCTCGGAAGATGAAGATGACGATGAGGAGTTAGATAAATTATTTTTAATGTATTTTGGGTTTTCAGTAGAATCATCCAAATCAGTATCACTTTCAAAATTATCTGGAGGTAATTCGTCTTCTAAATCTTTTGATTTTAACACTACATTCCTTGTCACTTCAACATTTACAGTTTTATTTAAATTAGATGGAGTTGTTTTTTTTATTTGAGGTTTAGCCGTTAATGTTGCTGATGCAGTATTAGAATATTTTTTTGTTCCTCTTAATGTAGTTTCATTTATATTAGGTTGGGTTGAAGTAAATGTCTTAGGCTTAGAGACGCTTGTCGAAGGAGTTTTTTTCAAGTATGTGTTGTCTACATTTTTTTTAGAATCTGTAATTGTTTTTGTTTCAGTACTTATTTTCGTAATTCCCAATTTATTTTGTGATGACTGTGAACTAATAGGTTTCAATTTAGTTTTAGAATCTTTTTTCTCAATAACTTTTGATTGTTCTTGAGTCTTGGGTTTAATTTCTGGACTTGTTACTTTATTTCTAAATGATATAGTTGTTTTTTTGTCAATAAGTAATTCTTGGCTGGGCTTTTTAGTTACTGTTTTTGAATTTATACTTTCTTTTGAGTTCTTATGTATTAACGATTTACTGTCATTTCTAGTAATTTTAATATCAATTTTGTCTCTTGATAGATCCTTTTTAACAGTTTTATTAGATAAATTGTCTTTTGAGTCCTTGTGTATAAGGTTCTTCTTGGAAGAAGTTTTTTCCAAACTTGAAGGTATAATTTTCTTAGTTGTCGAAGGTATTGCTGACGTTGTCTTTTTAGTAGGTGTAACAGATTTATTGCTAGGAGAGTGTGATATTTTTTCTGGAGATTTGACAGTTTGGTATGTTTTAATATCTTTCAGAACAGGTTTTACTTCTTTTACGGGAGATTTTTCTCTCGGTTTCACAGGTACGACGTCATTTGTTTTATTGGTCTCTTTTACTATATTTAATTTTTCATTATCAATTAATTCCTCCTGGGTTAATTTGTTTTCGTTCTTTATAACTTTTATGGGGGATTTTTCATCAGTATTATATATAGGTTCTTTTTTTATTTTAACATTATCGACTTGCTCGGTAAATTTACAGTCTTGTTCTTGTATAATAAATTGTTCATGAATAGATTTATTTTTTGACTCCGAAGTATTATTAATATTTTCGTGGATGAACTCTATATTTTCATTTTTATTTAAACCATCCCTGACATCCGGTTTAATAACTTCAATTAAATTATTTTTCGACAAATAATTATTGGTATAATTTTTATCTTCTTCTGTTATAAGATTGATTTTCTTTTCTTGTGTAGTATGTTGAACTTGAGGTGTTTTATAATTTTTTACAGGTTTAAAAGCACTTCTTTCAGGGCTGCGTTCGTGTGAACTGTGTTTTACTTTCAACGAAGACTTTCTGACTTCCTTTCCAACTGATCCTTCGCTACTGTACCCAGGAGATTTTTCTCTCTGTGTTGGGGTCGTTGATGGTGATTTTTCTCTTTGCGCGGGAATTGTAGATGGTGATTTTTCTCTTTGTACGGGAATTGTCGTTGGTGATTTTTCTCTTTGTGTCGGACTCTTTGATGGTGATTTTTCTCTTTGCGCGGGAATCGTAGACGGTAATTTTTCTCTTTGTGCGAGAATTGTAGATGGTGATTTTTCTCTTTGTACGGGAATCGCCGTTGGTGATTTTTCTCTTTGTACGGAAATTGCCGTTGGTGATTTTTCTCTTTGTGTTGGACTCTTTGATGGTGATTTTTCTCTTTGCGCGGGAATCGTAGACGGTAATTTTTCTCTTTGTGTGGGGATTGTTGTTGGTGATTTTTCTCTTTGTGTCAGACTCTTTAATGGTGATTTTACTCTTTGTGTGGGGATTGTTGATGGCGATTTTTCTCTTTGTGTCGAAATTTTTAATGGTGATTTTTCTCTTTGTGCCGGACTTTTTGATGGTGATTTTTCTCTTGGTACCGGGCTTTTTGATGGTGATTTTTCTCTGGATACCGAGCTTGTTGATGGTGATTTTTGACGATACTTTGTTGTTGAAGTAATCTTTGTGTCTTCTTTAAATGAAGTTTTCTTTGTGTCGTAACCTTTATACTTATCATAAGTACCGTGAGTTACGGCAGAACAATCAGAATCATCCGAAGAATCATACTTTTCTCTTCGAGTAGGCGTATTGGCTCGTTTTTTTGATAAATCTTTTGTATAAGTTGACGAAAGTTTTCGTCTTGTAGACGACTTAAGTGATTTGGGAGGACTCACTGATTTTTCTGGCGACGCTCTATATTTTTCGGGACTTACTGATTTAAATCTACGTTCTGGACTGGCTGATTTTAATTTACGTTCTGGACTTCCTCGTTCTCTACAAGGTGAAGGACTAGACCTTTCGGGGGTTGATCGTAAACTACGTGCAAAAGCTTCGTGTGATGGACTTACATCAACGCTAATTTTTGGTTGCTGATAAGAATGTTGATAGGTAGTGGTATATTGACCTTCAATGTTTTCTTTCGATGAATCTTTAATTTGATCTTCAACTTTTTTTGATATTTTTTCTTCATTTAACATAATCAAATCAGCAGATAAATCATTTTTTTCATTTTGTGTAGATAAATAAGAATCCAACTTATGAAGTTCAGTTATAATTTTATTATCCGTTGTTACTTCAACATTTTCGACCTTATTTAATGAAACATCTGATCTATGTGTATTATCTGTCTTTTTTATGTTCTTATTCAATACATTTTCTGATGTATTTATAATATTTTCGTATTGACTGTCCGTATTCGACACATTTTTTGATACGTATGCATCATCTTCGTATTTACTGTCCATGTTTGATGTATTTTTTGATACATATAAATCATCTACGTATTTATTGTTCTTATTCGATACATTTTCTAATGCATATGTATTATCGATGTATTTATTGTTCTTAGTCGATTCATTATTTGATACAGGTTCAAATAAGTCACTATTTTTAGTGTGTGTTTTAATAACTTTTTGATGGTCATTTGAATATTGACTTTTATTTTCTTGTTTAATATTGTCAATGTTTTTAGCGGATACTGATTCGATTATCTTGCTATCAACGCTTGAATTATTTGATTGATTGTATGATGTATCGTATATAATCTGGCGATCGTCGTTATTCTGTTCATTCAAAATAAATTTTGAGTTCAAATGTACATCAGCTTTTTGAATTTCTTCTGATACAGAAATAGTAGTTTGTGACGATTCCCATTTGGAAGAAGTAGAGCTTGATACGGACGTTTGTGTCACAGAGTCATTTGAATACTCTTCGCTTGGCTTTATCACAGAACTAGTCAGTTCCATATGAACTATTCCATTATTGCCAACTGTTTCATCAATTTTTGACGACTCATAATAGTTTTTATTTGTATTAGATTGTCTTTGATACTCTTCTGTTGGTGATTGGGAATCTCGTATCTCTTTAGATTTCATGGACATAAATCCTTGATCTGTAATAGATTCCGTATGCGTTCTGGTTGACGAGCGCTTAGACGTAGTTTCTGTTTGAACCATTTCACCAGTTGTATAAAAATCTTTTAATCTTTTTTCCCGAAGTTTATACATTCTCACGCGGATCTCTTTTTTCTTCCCAAAGTCTTCCGTTTGTTGCCACTAAAAAAAAAACAAAATAACTCGTTTTTGAATAAAGTTTAATTTATATCTATTTTATAAAGGTACACTACCATTCTGCGCAACACATCTTCATCTTGTATTTGGGCGATGTCCGATCCTACTTCGGTCGCCATGATGTCCTACAGCGTTTAATAACCTAAAATTAAAAACACATAATTTCTGAGCATACTATTTAAGCATAAGCTTCAATATTTATTTAATCGATTTTATGAAAAGTGCATATAAAATATGAAACAATAAAATAAGAAGTGACAACGATTCCATTTATGGATATACTGGGTATATACTGATGATTCGGTAGTACAGTAAAGCAAACCTGAAAACTGCATTCATGCAATTCTCATATAAACAAGTTTTATGTTGTAAATTATCATTAGCGCCATACACCATAAACGGAAAAGTTAGTTTAATATTTTAGATAGTAGTGGTATAATAAGAATAAAATTAAGCATAATAATATGGCCTTGTATATTCACATGCCTTAACTCCAAAAATAGACATAATATTGGTCACATTACTTTTAATTACAAATAATATAAATTTCATTTTATGTTTATCTTTTCATACACGATTCTTCGATGATTTATGTTTTTAAATTATAATGGAATACCCATCGAATATAGACTACCATAAAGATTTTGAGAAATATTCAACCTACACAGAATACGTTTAATGTGGGAGAACAGTTATTTGCAAAAAAAAGAAATCCAGAGCCGTAAACATATTTTTTTTTTTTTTTGGTTGACACTATAATATCGAGTGGGTAGCTCGGTATAAAAATAATAATTAATTCAAGAACCACTTCCTATTAACTTTTGTTATTACAAATAAATAAATTATCGCTGTACGTAGCTGTACGTCATACATGATTTGAAGATTCGGTGATTGTCAACCTATGGTGAACCATCTAGGTCATTCCCATGCACTTTAGTAGTAGCAAACTGTCTGTCCTTGATAGCTTAAATAGTGTTATAGTACGAAAAGACTGTGAGCACCAAACAATATCGATATATGTTGAAACCCCGAGGATTTCCTTACAAGGAAGTAGTTTTTAGTTCAGAACATAAGTACAGCGGCCTAGACCTCGATTCTGCACTGCAGTAGATTTTTATTTTGTTAATATTTCCTAACATTTTCAAAGGGATAAAATAACAGTAAAAACCATACAGTTTTATAGTTTTAATATTATTTAGTTTTAATTTCTTATAATAGTTATAAATGTGTATCTAACTTGATGTTAAACTGACCAAACCCACACATTTGTAAGATACTTATGAATAATCCGCCCAACACACCACATCAGTTGGTTGGATACTTAAATTACATCAATGAAACCCACGATTTCTGTATTATAGTGATTGAGGCGTTATTTATTGTTATAAAAAAAACTACTTAAATACGTTTAGTTTTTATCGGAGTTTTAGTTAAAAGGCATTTCAATATTTAAAATTATAAACTTAAAGTTATAATTTAAAAGCTTCGAACGCGGTGTGAAAACATTGTAAATTAAGTCTTTTCTACTACATTTAAAATTATATGTTTCAAATTGATAAACCACGTATATGATTTCAGATTTGTGATAAGAAATCAGTCAAATATTATTACAATAACTTATTAGTTTCCTGTTTAATGTATTTAAGTTGTCAAGCATTTATAAAACTAAGCTGGACATCGTGCAATAATAAATCACAGTGACAATATCAATAAAACAATATAATTATAGAATACAACTACATTTTAGTATAATTGAATTTGTTTATATTCTATAGAGTGTAGTGTACCTACACTGTTTATATTAACTACATATGATATACACAATGCAGATAATATTATAACAATATATATTATATTTACTATGCCTTACAAAATATGTTAAGGTTCTAATGTATTTTAAACAAATACGTAATACATCTTACAATAATTTAAATATACAACACACAATATACGTACTGTCAATCGTGATAAGATAATTATAAACAGTCATAAATGCGTACAATATATAAACATTCATATACTAGCAGAAGAATTAGAAATGATTAATTATTTTCCACGGGATCAGATGATGTGTGGGGGTAGAGTAGAAGGGTACAGAGTTAATGTGATCGTTGCATGTTAAACTACGACAGCTAATTAAATAATTATAATTATTATGGGCTAATAGGTACGTTTCTTTTCTATAATGAGTTTCATTATTTTGAATTTAATTACCATATTTTACTTTTTAGGTGTATCAAATAGTAATTTACACACTCGAGTTTGTAGTGTATTCAATGTATATTGTATAGGTATGTTTATGTACTAAAACATATTTATAAACTAATAATACAAACATGATCAATGTTATTAATTTATTGTTTTTCAATAATTATGATGAACACGATATGTATCTTTTATCTTTACAATTCTTATTTCAGAAGAATGCAATCATCTCCTTTCGCGTTTGATGTATGAAAATACTTAGGCAGTTGGGGAAGCTTTCTATTGTAATAAAAGTACTAAGATTTCCTAATAAATACAATATATTTCAATATTTCTATAAAAGCTTCGTGAGTCATCAAGAATACAAACATATTAAGTGTGGGGGGGGGGGTCAAATAAACTGAAAACAAATAGGGAGAAGAAAAATTAAATAATAATAATAATAAAAAAAAATAGAAATCCCACCTACATGCGACCGCTACATTAGTGCGACCAGTAATTGCGTATACAAGTGAAATCTATAATACATGTTTTATATACACACACGCGTATTATAATATCATATTGAACAGCTAAGCGGAAATGGACGATTGTTTTATTACTGGGAGACAGGAAGAGTAGGTACCTACAGAAAATAATCGTTGAGATTAATGAATCGCGCGTCTTTTATGCGCCACGATTTGCGTACATGATGAGTGTGTGCTTAAAAATGTACACAAATGCAAAATAGCGTCGTAAACAAATTTTTATTCGCGCAACTAGTAACTACGAAGGAATCATGCGTACACGCGCTCCGATTATGGACCCGTAATGTAACTATTATTAACGTTATCGACGACAATAATAATATGAGTCACATAAACATCGCGTTGTACTCGATGGAGGATAATAATAAATTCTTCTATAATAATACTCCGATACCTCGAGCGTACAGGTTGGTACAATATGTCATTAAAGTAGTCACCAAGATTATGCATTAACGAACAACGAGTTAATGGTATTGTGATTAACTTTAAACGCCACTATTGTGATATACATTTAAGAAAGAGTTCATATATCATGTTATATAAATGATGTGAAATGTTTATGGTATAAAAACTATCTAGAGAAACAATAAAATCCAATAATATACGGGAGTTAGGAACCTACTACACTGCCATCCGTAAATTACTAAATATATCTACATTATTCCGGCTTAGAAATGATAAAATTTGGACTTTCAATTGAATTGAAATAATATTTTTATTACACAAAATTAAAATTAAAATGCTCCCTAGCAAATTGATTATTTAATAACTTATTTTTTATGTGAGTTTTAAATCACTGTTACTTTGCTCAAACATGAATAAATTGTAAGGTCAAGTCACAACCACCGGTCAAACGTTTCTTACCACAGTTTCGTTATAGTTATGCTTTATGTATCTAATGTGAATCACTCGATCGATCTTTTCGTCGAATAGTTATTAAAACTTTTTTATGATATACAAGAATACAAATACTACTGAGTTGTTGCCTTTCTATATCGACATACAATGCGATGTAATATATTATCTCATTACCATTAGAGGGAGTAATATAATACGTATGTTAATGTTAAGAAAATAATAATAATATACTAAAAATTATATAAAACGTTTTTATTCATCAAAAAATTCTGTATTATGAAATTCAAAAAAAGCTTACAAATACCTAGTGAAACTACCAATTTTTAACTTTATTTCATTTTTACATATCAGTTTGGATATAAAATTAAAATTTTATTAATAATTAATTGCTTGTAATATTTTACTTGAATAAATCCGTTTTGATTTTCAAAATGTGTATTAAGAAAATATATTGCGAACATTATTTTTAGACTAATAAAACAGGTGTATGTAAAATATTATATTATATATATTTATATTTATTAATTATATAATTATGTAATATTATATTATATTGTAAACTGAACTATGAGAGTTTAGCTACAAGTATAATTAATTTTTAATCAAAATGTATTTTTGTAAACGAAATTATATTATAGTTAACATATTAAGTTGATGTTAAATGGTTAACATTTATTATTTGATTGTCAATAGAAAGTAAGGAACAAATAATTTAAATAATGACGAATTAAATTGTCAATACACTATAGATGACGAATGAGTCATAAATTGTCAACTGAAGAAAAAATTTAAATGATTTAATATAAAATAATACTTGGATGAATAATAATTATAATTTAAGTGGATGTACTATAACATATACATATATGGATATTGTGTATATATAGCTTGGTAAAATTTAAAACAAATTATTAATCATGATTTTTATTTAATACTACCCTGATTTCTTGGACTTCAGAGTTTTTCATTTTTGAGTGAGAGCATTTAAAAAAAATAAAAATGTATTTTGTAAAACGTGGGTTTCTTCGTAATTTTTTTATGGCTTTTTTCAACGCTTTTGAAAAATATTGAAAAAATTTGATATTTTTTTTGCCCTAGTACCATCTACATTCATTTTTCTTAAAAAAAAAAAAAATGTTGTTTAAAGAAATCAAAGCATTTTTACTGCCCCAAAACATGATAACACAAAAAAAATAAAAAAAAACACATACTTCATTATTATTCCATTTATTACATTCAGAATCTAAAATTATTATTTGCATAAAAATTTAATACATATGACAATAATCTAATCTAAATATTCTCAATAATCTAGATATTTCGAGACCAAAGTGTACTATTAAATAACCAAAAACTATGTACTCATATATTATTGGTAAATATTAAAAAACCTATATTTAAAAAATATGTACTAATTGATTGCAAAATTATATATACGTTGTAAATAACTTGTTAAAATGATATAGAAAGAAAAAAAATTAAAAAATGTAAGTATTTAATATTTAATTAAGAGATTATGCCGTAAGTACGAATTATACGATCGTGTGTAGCCTCTATAAATTGTATAACCATGTAAAATTGTTAAGTAAGGAGTAAAGGCGGAATATTTTTGTATCAATGTAATATCTACCTATATAAGAAATACAAAGATTTTAGCTATGCTAATATGTAGTACTATGAATTACTGTAATTTTATAAATGCAATAAAGAACAAAACTTAAATGTTAAATAATATATGTCCACCTAAATTTAATATCAATAAAAAAATTATATTTATTAATTTCTTATAGGTAAATTTTAGTTAATTTTAAAAGAAAATGTAATCTTTTTGATATATAAAAGAATAAGAAAATTTGAAATTGTGTTAAAAAAAAAACTCTAAATTTAAACGTTTATTTTACTTCAAACGTAATACAACATGATTTAAATATATCTCATTCAAAGCAGAACTATAAATAATCATAGAACTATTAGGCGACTGTTAATTTTTTGTTTTCGTTTTGTATATTATTTCATATTTAATACAATTTCTTTTTATTTAAACGTACAATTCAATTGACAGTAAAGTTATTGTAGTCTTATTTAAAATATTTTGTGAAGATATACCATGTTGTATTAGAATAGCAGACAAATAGCAAACATAATAATTTTTTTTCACTAATTAAAAACACAACACAATGCATTTTATAGATTTCTGTTCAAAAATATCGAGTTTTATATTTTATAATCACCACTCAGAAATAGAATATACAACAGTTCTACAGTAGAAACAATTGTCCAAGTTCTCTTTCGGCTCTATTATATATATATATATTTAATTCGATTAGTAACAAATCGTAGTACATAGCAGTGATAGAATTGAGGGGGGACGCAGAAGGACGGAGCTACTCTTAATTTTTTTCCAGATTATAGCAAACCCTCTTATTTTATTATAGTTACTCGTACTTTTATATTGATATGATTTGGAACGCTAATCATTCAATATGTTCTATTCAAATAATTCTATACTTAAGTCTGTCCTTAAATTTTTTTACAATTCGACCACATGCATAAGCGCAACAAGTATATAGGTAATATAATTTGCATTATATTACAAATATTAATCCATATTCGATAAATATTCTTCTCAATTTTAAATAAATAGTTGTGTACAAATTAATCAGTTAATCTAATGTGTTAATATAGTTAATCTATGGCTTTGACCACACGTCAAGAAAACAAAACAAAACATAATTCGACTTTTCCAAACGTGAACGGAACAATCTAAACAGTTTTTAAAAATAGATACAAAACAAAAACAAGCATTCAAATATGTTTTTTAATCACGGAAACAGACTTTATTATTCCAACATGAACCTTAAAAAATGTCATATTATTTTAAGTCTTATGATGTACATAGTACAATATACATCGTGTTTTCTTACCGTCGGTACGTTGTGGTATTTCCCAGCATAAAATCCTGAATAGCTTTCTAACAATTATTTCTAATATAATAAATATTCTTTGTGACATTCATTGTTTACGATATCAGAGTGCAAGAAAAATTTGTTTTCATTTTAAATGATTGAATACTTTTTTTTATATTATTTTAATAATAAACAATACACAATTGATTTACGTTATCTATTATCGGCAACGGTAATAATATACCATTCCAACATTATTTTATGATTATTACTACTTGCGGGCTTGAGGCTAAATGCCATTGGCTAATACTCGATTTCTATTATTTTATTACCATTGATTAATCCAGAGACTTGTACGAAAATCCATATCCAACAATTCCTTTATAGTTTAAATATAACGTTGTGATATTATTCATTAACTCAACAACTAACGTAATACACATAAATTATATAATTTTAAAAATTAATTAACATTTTGGAAATTAACAATTGGTGGAAATAAAATTTCGTCCCTAAAACGTTAAGCAAGTAGTTAAGGCATTTTACCTATCGCATAATGCATATAGTTACATGGTTTAGTTGTGTAACTATACCTGTATTCAGATAAACCAGGCTGTGTTGTAATAATAATGCAAAACTATACCCGTTTAGAACGTGTTGAAAGATCATATTATGTATTTTAACATTTCATATTCGATCATTTGCTTGAACAAAAATGTTACAAGACTCTTCCGAGGGATTTTTAAACGGCTTTCTATAAAAATGATTTATAATTTCATAAGACTATATTATACTTGAATATCTACTAAAAATATTTCTCACGAATAAGACAAATGAAAAAAATTGTGTTTTTCATGATTAAAATAAAATTGAAATAATTAATTAAAAACAACTGGAGAGCATTGTAATATTATCATATTATCTCACAAAAACTAACAATATAGTTATATAATTAAAAGCAAATCATATACGATTCAATTTGTAACTTCTTCGCGGGTAATAAATAAGATTCACGCATATATTGTAGGTATATTATAATACACACATATTAGATACATGAGAAACATCTAGGTACTGTATTCATAGTTCGCAATTTTTTATTCACGAACTTCTGATTAGTAACAAACTGTAATTTAATCATAATTCACTCATCTATTGTTAAAATTATTAACTTTTGATTTTCAATAGTTACTTATAATTTTGATTATAATATCTAGAGACATTTTTTTTAATGTGTGTAAACGAAAATACGTAATTGAACATTTAGAAGTTTTGAAAATAATTAATAAATACCTAGATAGATACCATTATGGATACTTTCAAAGTAACAATTAGCTGGGACATTTAAAAATTTAAAACAACCCTGTTCACTATCGTATTGATCGTATTTCATAATTTAATGTATAGTATATAGACATTTTTATCATGTATGTTCAGATATATGTTAACACGTTATTATAATGAGTCTGGATATGGAGAGAAAGTGGCTCTTGGGGCTAAAAATGCATGTCCACTAATGTATGACTGCTTAAGTCATATTTTTGCAATACATAATAGTGTTGATGATTTTTATTCTTTTTTACCTTTTTAAGAAAATATAATTGTATTTTGCTAATTACGTGGCTAAAACTCGTAGATATAAACAAACTATTGTTAATACGTATTAAACGTGAGAAAATATGATTAAATTATCTACTAAAAATAAATTCTAAATTAAAAATACAATTTTAACAATTATCAAAGTAATTCTACTGGGTACTTTTTTTTAAATTAAATCATCTGATGGTTAAAAACCACTTAATTCACTTTTAAATATTTGAGGACATTTTAAATGTATATCATTTAATTAACTATAATAAAAGAAACTTATAATTTTTATTTTGAAAATGAGAGTAAATCATTAAAGCGCTTACTTAATAGAAACCGCGGTTGGCAGTTCGATTGACGATCGAAACAGCAATTGATATTGAATTTAAAAAATTTAAAATATTTACTGTATTAGTTCAGTTTTTATATTAAAATTAATTTCGTAAATAAATGTATGTATATAAAATTAAATTACTTAGCTATTGTAGTTTGTTTATTAATTTGTTGACACTTATTTGTTTTGACATTATCTTAGATTTTTCAAGGACTATATAATAATAATATCAATGAACTCGTTTACCTGTATAATAATTTATAAGCTAAACTTGTCTTTTTGGTTAGTCAAATAATTTGAAAAATAAGTAAAGTCAGCACTGTTCGTAAACGAATGGAAATGATAACTTTTTACAATTATTATTGAAATTATACGACTAACGGGTTTAGTTTATATGAAATTTATTTTATATAATGTACCAAACTTGTAAAATAAAACCATGTAGTATAAAAATATTCATTAATGGTTATAAAAGTAATTATATAATATTTTTTTAAAAAAAATACCCGGGAAAGATAATATAACAACATATATATAATGTCCAAATGTGTGTAAATTATTGTTCACTTTAATAAACTAACATAACTTGACGAATAACACGTTCTCTTAAAAGTCACATATTGCGATAATAAAATGTTATAAAAACAAATCTACAGAAAGTTCTACCTCGGGATTTTTCAGTCCAACTATTTTTAATTAATTGACAGAGAATCAAAGATGTAAAAACATAGTCTTATTACCATTGAGTTTAAGTTTAAAATTTATAACGATTAAAAACTATAATAAAAATAAAGATTACATTTTTGAATAGAGACGAGTAAATAAGACTGGTGTTTATATCCCGTGTATACATTATTGTCCATTGCCGGATCGGCTTATTAGTAACCACCTATACGTACATAAAACGCAACGAAGAATCAAAACTGGTTGCATTATTCATCCGTTGCATTCCAAGAAACGATATCTCATTTTTTATTCAAATTTATGGACACTACCACCACGCTATATAAGACCCCATTATAAGTATATTGCATCATCATCGGTATATTATCATTAGGAAAATTCTTTATAAAACTATAAAACGGTCTACAATACTGTAATCCGATCTATATGTCTCACGCGGATATAAATGATAATAAACTTAAACATAAATGAATTAGGTACTTAATTTAAAAAGTAGAGATGAACTATTTTAAGAACTCTTTAAATGACCATTGAAAACATAATTCTTGTGTTTATTAATTTAATAATAGTTTTAAAGACAAATAGTAAATTTAGATTAATAATGTATCTATCATTATAGGATGTATAATATACATATGATTTCTAATCAATGCTTTTACATTTACAAAATACTTGATTATATATTATCAACAACATGATTATATCTAGACTTAATGAAAAATTCAGGGGATAATAACTTTAATACTTTATTCATTTGGATTTATATGTTTTGAAAAATCTTTAAAAGGATAGGTACGTAATAATAATATATATGTTCAGAATACTATCGAAAGGTAACAATTTGAGATTTATAGTAATTGATATAAAAAGGACTTCATATAGTATCATTCGACTCGTATTTGCTTGATAATGGATCACATATAAACTCTCCACAAAAAAAATCGAAAACACATAATATAACTATTTGTAATACGATCCTTATGATTGTGGATATAAGAATGACTCATCCAGTTATACGCGGTATTTTGCAACTAAGCATTGCATTTTACTTTTTATTACCTGTAAAAATTCTACTCCCTCTTGGTACATTAAATACTAATGTAGAGTTAACTTTCGACGAATTTGGATAGGCTTATTGATATTACAGTAGACAAACTACGAAAAATTTAAAAAACACCCAATATTGCTTTGAAATGTATTTCTAAAGTTAATCAATCTACGGAAAATTGTTATTGAAATTAATTTTTTTAATATACTTATTATTTTAGAAAAAATGTGTACTTCACATTCGAATAAATAAACGGTAAATGTAATCTGTACAAAAAAATTTACACGTCTACGTATTTTTTAAACAAACAAAATAATAAATATGATTAAAATAATATCAATTTTATTGGCTTATGATAATATTATAGTTTATTATAATATAGTATGATTTTCATCTAAATACGTAAGTAATAATAAATTATAATAATAATAATAATAATATATATATATGTATGTATATATACCTTTAATATAAACTCCAATGTTAATAAGTATTAACTATTATTCGTATACGAAGAAGCACATTCAAAAATATAAACGGTAAAATACGTGTTGTTAATTATTTACGGTTAAATCACAGTTTAATAATTATGTTATCGTGTTAATAAAAAATTTAAAAAAATTATACCAAGTTAGAGCGGGATAAAAACAATAAAAAAAAATATATATATACTCTGCATTTCTAACCTGTCTCGCAAGGATCAGATATATTTTGTTTGTATAGCGAAATAGATATAAATAATAAATTAGAAAATAAATAAATAAATAAATTGACTGTACGGGTGTTAATGCGTTTGGATAGATATAATAATGTTATGTATTCGCGATGTATAACCGTCGCCTGATGAAGCACTATGGATACTAACCGGTGTGTCTGTCTGGAAACGTTGGCGAAGCAGATTACGTCGGGCCGTCCTTCGCCAACTCCTACGGGGTCCTACGTCAGACCCGGAGGTTACAATACGAGCCTATGTAACTTCTATACAATACATAACATATATGTATAAAAATCACTTCTCTTATCAACGACAAATCCCACTGCATTCCTCGTGACTTGGATAGTCGCTCTCGCTCGCATGTACACACACACACACACGTGAACGCATACGCACTCATTCACACACACACACACACACATACACACACACACACACACACACACATACAGTGTAAAGTCACCCTCTGCCTATGTCGTTTGTGCACAACAAACGGATATTTTTTTCTTGTATGTAGTGCGCGCGTCCGATCACAAAAACCATTCCATATAGTGCGGGTCAGCGTTACACGAACGAAACAAACACAAATGTCGGTACAGATCCAATAAGATATATCTATACTATAATATTATAATATAATATTAACTATTAACTATTTTAATTTAAATAAAGACTTTTTCTCAGAAGAAATTCACCGGAAATCACATATAATATAAATTTCAATTCATGCACGTTCAATATATAGTGCCTACCTATATAAAAGTAATAATATAAGTGTAAGTTATAGTTTTGCTAGACTATCATGATAATTTGTACATATAAATATTTTACGTTTAACATTTCAACTAAATTCTTACTCGAAAAATAAAATCTCTGTGTACACATATGCATATAATTTCCTTCATACCATTTATCATTTATGTATGAAAACAGTTTATATAAACTCGTAAATCTAATTTGATAACAAATATATATTTATTTACAGTGACGTACTTACCGAGTGGGGAGGGGTACAGGTTAAAACTCCCCCAGGACCAAAAAAAAGAGTGAATTTGTTTGATAAGATGTATAAAATAATAATTATTATAGAAATTTATGTTGGAATATACGCAGTTAAATTTTTAAACAAGTCAGACCATTAGCTGAGAAAATTAACATTGAAATGCCAAAATTAACATACCAAGAATACCAAGTATCAGTATTTATTCTATACCTAAACAAGTTCATAAATGAATTAAAAGAAAAATTTACAAATCATCAAAATACATCAATAAATTTCCATTCCTTTTAAAGAAGATTTTATATCACTTACGATACTAAAGATCTGAAGTTTATTGGGTGTCGTTATGAGAGTAAAGATGAGTTCAAACTTTGGCAATAAAAAATTAAAAAATTGTCAGCAACGGATAAACTAAAAAATACAATGGATGATATTTACCTATGTGATGATTGTAACTATGCACCCAAATGTTTTAAGTTATTTAAAATATTTAGAACTTTCCTAGTTTCTTCGGCCACTAATGAAAGAACATTTCCAACATTCAAGAAGAAAGAAAATTCAAAAGGAACGACTCAAATGGTCTAGCTATACTCTCAATCAACAAAAAATATTCAATTACTCATGATGAAATGGTGGTTGAACTATTAACTGAGAAAAGGAATTTGAAATTTTTGTTATATGAATGTAATACTGAAAATAAAAATATAATAATAAAATAAGCTGCCATGAGCTATGAAAAGATTTCTGTTTAACTCGTGATTTGAAGAACCTGTATGTGATAGATTGAACTCATCCGCCTCCAAGCATATTTGAATGTATGCCAATGTTTATTAGCGTTATTCTTTAATAAGGTTAAGGGTGAATTTTTAACTAAACAATAACGATTCATTTTTTGTATTTTGTATTAAGACGTTAAGTATTAAGTGGTGTCCAGAGTGAGGAGATAACTTGTTAATAAGTAATAACCTGTAGAGATGTTAATATAATTATGCAAATTACGGTAACAACAGTTTGTAAGTACTTTATCTTATATTTTACAGCCTTTTAGCGATAAACTTTAAGTTTATAAATATAATATTTTTCCCGATAATTCAATAATATTTTTCTGTTTCAACATTTGATATTTGAAACATTTTTGATATAGGTATTATAACACGTTATTTATTAATTATAATTAATCTCTATTAATATTTAAATCAATGATAATTTATTTATTTATTTACTGGTCCGTCTTTTAGAATACCAATTAAATAATACAGAAAAATTATGTATTTCCGTACCTATATTATAAACATTTTAAGATTAGGAAATTAACGAAGAACTAGATAATTGTAATCATCATTATAAATTAACAATTATTTACCTAGACTAGGAAAAACATGTTTCCATAAATGGACAAATCTCATTTTATTGATAAATGGTAATGTCATACTCATATGGTGTATTGTAAAACTCTATAATAATTAATAATTATATATGTGTAATGTGTACCATGAAACAATTTGTACGGTCTATCCCAGGTACATATTATCGTTGAATGTGAAACCTAATGGAATGGAGTGAAGGGCGAATATAACTGGTAACATTTATGATTTGGCCTTTGTAGAAGAAACTAATTTAGTTGCATTTATTATTATATTCTTAAAGGTAATACAATCAAATAAGTCAATCAAATATGTTTTACATACCATCCTTTCCAAAAGTCTACAGTCTATAAGTATGAGCTTAAAAAGTGAATTTGAAAGTAAAATTAAGGAAATGACTAATGGATAGTATAAACTTAATGATCCCCCTTCATTGTATTGTATTCATACATTATATGAATTTATTTCTAAATTTATAATACCATTACTACTCTTTTTCCCAGTATATTTTAAGTATAACATCAGGTAAATTAAAACACTCTTTTTAACTATAGGAAATATAATATTTTCAATTCAATAGACAAGAATCATTGAATTAAAAAAAAAGAGAATACTTAATAACGAATATAACCATGTTTTCTATAAAAATGTTTTTTTTTATTGTATTATTTGTATGAAGTCAAAATTATAAAATCATGTGTTATTACTTATTACTTATTAGTCATATATACTTATATTTATATATAAGTATATATTTGAGAGTTATCAAAAAACTTCTCAAACGTGTTATCCAAAATACATGTACGAAAAAAATTAAAAAATTAAAAAATATTGTTATTATATATTATAATATGTTAAAAATATATGTTCCCATAATTTAATAACTTTCTATTATGTTAATTATATACCTATAACCTATTATGTTAATCATTTAGCACTCACCACTTGATCAATAAAAAAATATAATATATAGTTTTTAAGTATTTTTATAATTTAATTAATGGTAAATATATTAGTGTATGAACTTTTAAACATGTATTATAACAATATAGCTAATATAGGTATTATTAAAACCACTTAATCTAACATCTTAAGTTGTATACAACTTTTAAGAAACAGTGAATAAAATTTTAAACCTATGTTTCAAAATTAAATAATATTATAATGTACATATCAAAAAATTATCCATTTATTACCCCAATTTCATTTAAATATAATACTTAGACTAGTTTTTATAAATATGCTTCACATTTCTCTTATTATAATATTATATATTATAAAAATTAAAAATTGAATGAAAAAAAATAAAAAATATTTTATTGGACGAGCGTATGTAAGTATATAAGCAACTATGGAAAAAGATACTTTATATACTTCATAACGAAATGAAATTATGACGTAGACAAGTGAAATACTAGTAAGTTTCAAACCTAGTACATTTCATACTTCACAAAAATATAAAATTGGTTTTGATTATTTAATTCGTTTTTCTGGTTAATTATGTCCAAAAAAATTGTAGTTTATTGAGATAATATTTAGTATTTCTCCTAATTTATACTATAAATTAATTTTCAATACACTACACATTGATTTTGAAGTTTTCTACTCATGTGAAAGTTCAGCAAAAATACGAAAAAGCAATATGTTATATCGAGGACAATTGAGATTAATGTTTATTAGAATAATTCGAAGGCCAAGGACTCCTCTTCGATACTATTTTTCATTTCATATAAGTATTGCCTGTTAAGGTTCTATTCATATTAAATGACTCATATACTAGTACCTATACTACTTTACTTTAGTTTAATTTCCAAATTATACTAAATTGTATTGTAATAAGTTTTTATTATCCATTAATTAAGCGTATGAAATTATGAATAGAATATCGTATTCGTTTACTCGGTATATGGTATGATTTTGCAAGAGAAATTTAAATTTTACTAAAATATTATTTCAATTATTCATATTTATAACATAAGAAATTACAATGACGAAATGAATTAAATTTCGGAATTATAGTTGATGAGTCTAACAAATATAAAAGTATGTACAACTATTAATGATAAATACTAATATAGTATTTATAGTTAATAGTATCACAAATAATTAGCTCATTCGAGTATATTAATGAAACATGTATAAATAGTAATCATATGAATAACAATACCCAATAAATTCTAAAATAAAAAGACATTTTGTAGCATGTACATTATGCAACAAAACAGTTCTGCTGTTTTTACATAACTTAGAAATAATTATATTTATATCATAGTTATACTTAAATTGCAGTATCGATCTAAATCATCAGACCAGGATGAACAAAAAAAATAATAATAATATAAAAACCTAAGTATTCATAATTCGAAAATTTATAACATTTTGAGTATACCTTTTACGACAGTCCAACATTTCGGAATTAATCTTCATTTGAAACCAAATCTAATAACTTCTACTGCTGCTAATAGCGTTGGAAGGTCATGAATATGGTATGCGTGGAGTACCAATAACATGTGGAAATACAAAACAATAGTCTCTTAATCTCGAACTATTTATCTGAATGAATTTTTAAATGAAATAAAAAGATAAATTAATTATGCTGAGTAAATTATATTGCAGAAATATTTTCAACGACAATTAAAGTTTGATGATTCTAACTTCTGAGTCGTATTATGCAAGATTTATTACAATTTTATTGAATTAAACAATTCTTTGTGTTAACAAAATGAAATTGTACTGTTTTTCAACACTTCATTTTTATAACTTACATAAATAAACAAGTATAATATTACCTGCATGGTACTGTATATTTGAGAATTATATATAAAACGTTTTTAGTGCATAATATTTGTTTGATAAAACATTTATAAATGATACCTAATTTATAAGTTATTATAAGTTATAAGACTGAAAATTCTTTATTTTTCATTATTTTATCTTATTATTAAAGTTATTTGTTCAAGCTATAATTTTTAATATAATATGCTAACTCT
Source organism: Chaitophorus viminalis (assembly GCA_025469195.1). Lineage (NCBI taxonomy): Eukaryota > Metazoa > Arthropoda > Insecta > Hemiptera > Aphididae > Chaitophorus > Chaitophorus viminalis. Next base: position 70,072 of record JAIPRK010000668.1, read on the forward strand.
GTGAGTAGCTATAAAAAATCATGAAAAGTAAATGTAACTCAGTAAATTTGTATTTTGTATGTTTATGAATTATATAATATTTGATTTTATAATATTGAATATATATAGACAATATACATAATCTAGTAACTCAAGAAACATCTGAGGAAATTGTAATATTTTATGTAATGTTAAATGTATAACTTTTACTGTTATAAAATAAAATAAGTTTCACTATAAATATTTATACTGCATTGATTTAATTGTTTAATCAGTACCTATTAAGATGCATGATAAAAATAATATTTTAATATTTAGATACATTATATCATATCAAATTATCAACCAATGAAAACTTTCACAAATCCAATGCCCACAAAGTATATAATATGAAAAATGTGTTTATCTTTTCTTTGTTGATTTTTTTTTTTTTAAACGTATGCCTCAATAACTGTACTAAGAAGACACGTAAGTTAAAGTGTTTTTTAAAATTGACATGGAGGAAAATAAAACAATATTATTCAAGCCATGTAAATTATTTACATTGCAAACAAATGTTACACATAATGCCAACTTATTATACAATTATTGTAGAGAAGTTTTTTAATAAGTTCACTAATAACAGTACAGGGTACATTATCACATAATTAAATAATTGCAAATACTGGGGTAGTGACCCACGTACCAACGTTTTACCAACACGGAGCAAATGTGCAAATGGGTACTTTTAAGGCACGAGTCTACAAACCCCTTGACGTTATTTGTCAAACACATCCACAACCTTAAGTTTTTGTTTTCTGTAATTTTATACTAATTGTTGTCATTTGCATTTCAAAGTAAAAATACCGTAAAATACGGTGATAAGCTTTTTGTTCATTTTTATATTATTTATTAGTTTTTTTTTTTTGATAAATAGAAATTGTTAATTGGACTTTTTTTATTAAAAATTATTAAAATTCACAACATTGTTCAAATTATCCTGCGTTATTCTGTTAAATGTGAGGTAGACGAGAAAAATGAGAATGTCTACTCGAATGTTTGCGATCAACTATGACCACCACTATGACGCGACGTCTCGTCCAGAATTCCAGATATAGTTATGCGTGTGTCGGCACGCGATGGCTATTAGTATAATAATTATTATTATAGTAATAATAATGATATTAATAATAATAATAATAAATTACAGACGTTTCGGGAATAAAATAGCTGTGCGTTATTGTTATTGCGTTCCACGTAGGTCATCAACGATGTTTTGTGAGACACAAGACATTATTAGCTGTTGTTTATTTATTTACTTGCACACGTGTATATAGAGAATTGGTGTTTTGGTGCGCGTTCGTATAAAACAAGTTGGAAATATTATGAATTATCACGTAATGTCAAGTAAAATATTAGCCTTCTTAGTACTTGATATTTCTTTGGGTATTTATATTTATATTACATTTCTCATCAAATTAAAAAAAAAAACTGTCATGTACGTAATGCTGATTTTTTTTATGTAAACCACGCTTATTTTTTTAATTTTAAACTGTTTATACATTTACTATTAAAACAATCGCAATACAAGAAAAAATATTGACACAGACGAGACGAATAATATTGTGTTTTTGATGTACCTACACAATGTTTCAGAGCTCATCGATAGCATTCGGAGTTTACTGACCGGCATCACTCTTCGATTAATTGTCGGGTACATATTATTTGTCTATATTATAATATATGCGTGTGGGTCGACAAAAAATGTATGATAGTTAACTGCAGTGCGTCAGTGTATTGAGTATATGATGAATATTCTAAAATGATTGTAGCCCACTTAAACAAATCCAAGCGGATATCTTAGTTGTCTTTTTATTTTGTTTTCAATTATTCGTAAATATGTTGATTTATCACGTACGTAGGTATATAATACATATTTTTGATATTTTTCCTAAAAAATCTTAAGAACGAAACAGACATTCATGTATTTTGTATATAAAACGTAAATATACATATAAGTTTTTGATATAGATATATATTGCGCATTTGCGAAGTACCTTACCTAATATACTAAATAAATGTAATCATATTTTTAATTTAATTAATAATTTTATGATATTTCTGCATAGGCGCAATTTGAGATTTTTAATTGGGGGGGGGCTAAATTTTTTTATACTCAATATCGATTAATACCCTCGTAAAAAAAAAATCGCATGAAAACTCGCTCTGTTGTAGGAGGTGGAGTGGACCTCATTCATAGGATAGATCATTATAATGGATGTGTTGAATCTGAATGCAATTCATATCATTGCAATCATTGCATAACGATTCTGAACGGAGATGATTTGTTAGTGTATAATATTGTATAATATATTATGTTCTATTTAAATTGTACGTTTACGAGAATGTCAATATTCGCTGTTCAAAAAATTGTGTCTATGGATTTCAATATTTTTGAGACGAAAGTAAGACCAACTTTTGTGGAATTTTCTATTAAATATTCTGAATGTATTTTGTCCCAGTCAAAATTTTTTTACCAACAAATACAAAAAAAATTTAAATTTCCAATATTCTAGAAAACAATCACTTAAAGAAAATGCCAATCCTAACTTTGGTAAAAATTTCGAGTTTCTACGATTTATAGTTTTTGAATAATGACAAATATTTAAAATTGTTTGAGGATAAATTATTAATTTATGCAATTTCGTAAAAATTTAAATTTCAAATAGTCATAAAATGTTTTCCCGAAAGTCCAATAGAAATTTTTTATAGTTATTTGAAGAGTAACTTACGAATAACTTTGTGTTAATACAAACAATTTTATAAATTTTTAACTACAAAATATTTTTGACTTACCCAAGTATCATCTACATTACCTACATTCTCTTTCCATTCAGAAAAAGTGCTGTATAATGAAATTGAAGTATTATTTTTACTGTCCCAAAACGTGATGACAGACACAAAAAAAAAATTAAGAAAAAACACATATCATTGTAAAATCAATACATTCATCACTCCGTTCAGTATCTAAAATAGAATAATAAAACTTTATAATTTACATTTATTCATCCATATGTTTATGTACAAAATGTAAATATGGGATATTTGTTGTATACAAGTTGTATAAAATTGTACCTATAAGAATCCTAAACAATTTTTAAAACGAAATTTATTTTTTAATATTTTATTATTATTATTTTAAAATTATTATTTAAAGTACCTTATAACATTTTTATTTTTCATTATAATCGTAATGTCAATTGGAGGAGGGCTAAGCCCCTCATAGTCCCCCCAAATTGCGCTTATGTATTTCTAGTAGATAAAAAACTGTACAACCAAAACTTAATTCATACATTTAGCTGATTTATTAAAATAAAAAATAAGTGTGTGATGAGTAAAGAATTGGTAAGTTAATAACCAATAAATAAAATAAAATAAAAATTAATCTATACATAATATATAACTAATATAAAATGTGGACACTAATTAGATACTAGTAAGTGACCAAAATAAATAATTAGCTGTAGTATTATTTTATTGTAATTAACTATTTAGTGAAGTACATATTTTTTATTTATATGGAATTCACTAATACTTGTTACAATTTTATCATTCATAAAAAGTGAATTTTTAGATTCTGAACGGAGTGATGGAATCTATTGGTTTTACAATGATGTGTGTTTTTTTTAATTTAAATTTATAATTTAATGTTTCAAATTATAAACAATTTACCATTAATTATAAGTAAAAAAGTATTTGTATGTCCTGCACCTGCATATATAAGTATCTAAAGTATAAATAATAGTTTATACTAAGAATGACTATAAAATGAGAAAAAAACATTAAGTTTAAATAGTGATTTTTAACTAAGACATTTTTTTTGATAAGTAATCAATAACTTAACTCGAAGAATAAGTTGAGGCCAAATGAATGTGCAGTTGACGACTTCGCCACCGGCTAATGGAAATTTTTTTTGTAGGTAACGTTCACCTTCACAGACCAATTCCTTTCAAATTCAAAATTCATAACAAACCGAACTAGGTATGTATTCATTCGTATTTAGTTCTGTGCAACACAGCTATTTCCTCATATTCTTCATATTACTTGTAATACAATAACAACATGCCTTTCCCGCCAACAGCTGTTGCTCTACTGTGCGACATCGCCTCGCGATAGGCGGAGTCACCAATCGCACATTCGCTTGGATGTCACTATATTAGGATGTATTATTACTTATTTTACATGCACATTGTATACATATAACTTGTAAATTATGAATGTTATTAATCCAACATGCAAGTAACAGAAATTAAGTATAACACTGAAACCTAATCGGTTGGGTTCTAAAATTAAGTAATTATAGCCTTGCTTTGGGACTCATACCAGTGTAAGTAACAAGTGTATATACACAAATGCAAATGTTTCAGAGTAATGGGCTCAAAAATGATGCAAAAATGACCATTATCATCGTTTCTATATTATTCATGTACCTACATAGTTTATTTTGTAATTATTCCGGGGCAGCACTCTTCCTGTTTCAAATCGGCTGCTATGTAGTACGTCGCGTTCCCCGGCGTCCGAAGGATGATTTATCGGAAGACGACGTTTTGTCTACGCGTAAATGAAAACAGGTCTATTTCTCTTGACGGATACGGCGCCACAGCTCACTACACGCATAGCTATAGTGCGTGCATTCTATGAATAATCCAAGAACGCATTTCATTGTGATATCTTAACGTCAAATACTACCTATATAGACATACAGTGGAATTATTGCCGACGGCATAACGACGATTACCTCGTATACTTATAATGTGTATAATATGTTGAACGATGTATTATCATTTATCATATAAATACCTGGAAACTGTGTTGTTATTTATAAAATTACTAATAATTGTTTGTTGATATTGAATACCTATAGTTCAATTTTTAATTTCTACTGGTTGATTACATATTTTCTTAATAATTCAATAAATTCGTGCCACAAAATAATTCATATTATTTATAACTTAGGAATTACAAACGAAACTAAAAGACGGTTGAAAATATTTAAAATTCAATTTTGTTCATATTTAAAATTATACTAAATACTTATTAAAAACATTAAAAATCATTTTTTAGTATAAGTATTTTAAAAGTATTCTATAGCACATAACCAGGCCCAGATCAAGGATTTCAATATAATGGGAAGGGATGAATAAACAAAAATAGATTTCATAGGTAGGTAAGTATTATTTTGTTTGTAAAAATGTAAATAAAAATTTTTAGAATTAATTTTTAAAATGATGGGGAACTGATTGCTCCGATCCCCTTCCTTCCTGAATCACACCGGCACATTACCCGAAAACTTACGTTAGCGTCCTATAGTGAGCATTCTTATCTAATATGTTGATAGTCAAGTTAATGTACAGTAAGTTATCTGTTTTTGCTGATATCAGTGTATTCATTATTATTTATCGTTTTCGATTTTGGTCAAATAAACAATGAATGAATGAATATATTTCGGATAAAAATAAAGACTGTTCCGGAAAATGCACAAATACACAAATAATATACGATCATAATGACATATTGAACATTTGAACACAAAAATGTGGGAGCTCGATAATAATATCATTGAAAATAATAAAAAATTTAAAATTTAGATTTAGTATTATCAAGTAAAGTTGCTCGTATAACTTGTATACTGAACGCGCCATAACCACTTTTTTTTCTCTAAATAAACTATTGAACAGTCAATTTTAAAAGTACAAAGTCATATTATATACAATTATTCTACTCGTAACTAAATATTTATTAAACAATGTTTTATGTTTTTGATGTTGCCAAATGAAATTCAATTATTGAGTTTTGAGTATTATTTTATTACCTTAGTCGTTATTTCTTTTTGATTTTTTTTCTTACGTTGAAACAAGATCTGATTTAATTTGATTATGTTTAATTCAGAAACGAAATCGCGTGGACGGAGAAACATTATAATGTACATTTTGTAATCAGAACATTTTCACACTACTCGATTTTTTTGACAATGCTGATTCTCCGTGAAGATTGCGCCATTTCCTTTTTAAGAAGGGCATAATTATCGACAACACGTGCACCAGTATAAACTTACACACTGTGTCTTTATTGCTATATTGTGACGTGCAAGTGGGCGACACCCGTTATTTCCGATCCACACATGCATTATCTAAACACCGAACAAATGACACAAGGTTTCTCATAGTGATAGGTACTTCAGTCTTCAATTAATATATTTACAGGATGTGTACTATCTTTTTCTGACTGATTTATACTGAAAACAACAAACTATGTCCGATATTCTGATTGTAATAGATATATGTTATATTATAAAAATACAAAATTTTTTCAAATCATTGATGCAATATCCAAAATTAAAAGAGCTTTCCGACTACCTCAGAATATTATGATATAAAATTAATATTTAATTCACGAAAAGAGAATTGGCTAGTCATGATTATTATGCATTTATGCAAATATGAATGCGCTCAAATCCTAACTGTTATCTTTACCACGCATCGCCGTCTCATATTGCCATGACGCGATGGGAGGATTATTTTAATGAAAGAAAAATCAATATATCTTGTCAAAGTCTGGTTACGGGATCACACTGATAATAAATGCTTAATCTGAGAACATGTTTCGTTTCAATCGTTTCTTCACGGTGCGTAAACTCGGGAAATGTGCCATAATAATTGTTGGTATATAATTCACCGTGTGAACCATAATACATGGTAATGTTAGAACGGTAATTATTAAAAACAATGCATTTCCATTTATTATCAAAGAGATCAAATAGAAAATTTCCAACTCTGAACTATTTCCAACCTGTTATAATTTTATTGGCTAATATATAGTATAATAATTAATACAATATGTTGCACTTGATACGTCATATCAAAACAATAGTATTTATATAGTTTACAATACTGGTGGTTACACAGTGTACAGTATTATTATTCTATTATCATTTATCACTTTAAATAGATTTCTAATTTTATGATTTTACAATGCTGTATTCATCAATACAACTATACCTACTGTGATTTGTTGAGTTTAATAATTGATATAATTGATTATACATAAAATACTATAGTAGGTATACGTAATCTGATTTGTTATTTATATTTACGATTATCAAATCTACGTTTATGATTTTCTCCATCATTTTATTTTATAATTATTCAACTTCAAAATATTGAATATAATAATATTATTTTAAAAATTAATTTTGGAAAACAAAAATATTTGTGTTCTATGTAACACATGATGTTCATAATAATTTTTCCTAAACATTTTTCTACGTGTATTCGAGTGGGAACAGTAGCTAATGAGTTATTTAATCCATGGCTATATGTGGCACGGTGAATCTACTAGTACCTAATGGTCTGAGTGGGTCATGTTGTCATCTCTACTCAACTAACTTTGACAAATTTTACAAATCGCTTCGTTTAAAGAGTTTCCCGTCAGTATTTGGTAAGGTATGACAATGATTAATTATTAAAATGTAAGCGTAAGAAGAAATCTAACCACCTTACTTGAGTACATATTAATTTGTATAGGCATAATAAAAAGTCGAAATAACAAAAGATCCATATTGTAACGTGCATCAACAAGATCATACTATCAGAGACGGTTTAAGCAAAAAATTTTTAACGATATATTGAGTTAAATTATTGACTATAACTTTATATAAACTTAAAATTAAGCTGTCAAATGATAAAATACAAGTTAATTAAATAAATTTAGAAGTGAATGTTAACATACGATATTAAAGTTTTATTAAAAGCATTACAAATAGTAAAAACTAGCATTGCAATAGCTGAACGTTATGAAGTGCATTGTTGCAGTTTAGTGCATGAAACAAATACATCTTAATAATGCGTTTTTCCCTGGATTATATTACAATTCATAAAACAACCATTAATGACTAATTCTCACCATTCGACACTATGTTATTTTTTATTTTAACTTGTAGAACCTTATGGTATATTTTACTATAAGGTACTATAACCTATACTTAGATTTTCCAATTTTAAAACACTATATGAGATATTTCCGTTATTTAATAATTTCCTATGATTACAACACTCTTTTAATTCTACACTCGACAACGATAGTAGGTATAATAATCATAATAATGGTTCATGGCTGGTACACGACACGGTATTTATCGTAAATACGAATCTCGATTAGTCATGACATAACACATAAAAATATAAAATCAGCAATAAGTACGAAAATCAATACCTAACACAACAAAATACAAAAATATTTTGCCCAGTTTTCAAATTGTAACGATGTATATTTCTTTGATGAAGATATAATATACCATAAAATAATTCAAATCAATCATGGGCGTATGTGGGCGGAATGGCATCATATCAAGTATAATATTATACATTCTCTATAAACTCTTGAATTTTAATAGTTTTGTGTAAGTTAAATCACTTAAAATTTAAATGAATTAAATATAACTATTTTATTTTGTTTTAAAATATTTTTAAAACTATTCATATATAGTTAATATTATGTAACATTACATGTTATACTAATCCCAACAAGAAATTTAAATTATTCTCCAATTGACTTTTTATCTTAGTAAAGTTGATTAAATTAATGAAAATTTAATCCTTGATTTTCTAGAATGCATTATGCCTCTTCTTAGATTTTTCCAGATGGGCGTCACTTGCCAACACATCATTGTTAACATTATTTATTCATAATAAATGAAGTCCCGCCAACGTTAAAATTTATATAAGAAGATTTCATAAATAAATAAATATGTGTTGTAATAATAAAAAATAAATTGTGACTTAGTACTTTTACATATATTCTCTTATAGCAAAAAAAAAAATGTTAATATGCTAATAGCTAATCCTTTGTTAAAAAATACATCAGTATTAAACAAATATCAAAATGTTTTGTATATACTATTTATTGTACATAATATTTAATATATATTAAATCCTAATTTTATTATTTAAGACATAAACCACTTACATTTAATCTGTGTAAAAAATTAATTTGTCCATTTAAATATACGTCTAAGAAATCTGTTTCAAATAGTGTGGTATTTTATAACAAATAATAAAATTAAATAAACATTTTTTAAATTATTAACACTTAAATATATGTAAAAAAAATTTAAATAAAATAAATAAAAAATAAATAATTAAAGATTTTATTATTTAAATTATTATTAATAATAACTACCTAATTAATAAGTATTTAATTTCTATTATTAAAAATATAATATTTAATTATTTATTTATTTTATTATTTTTTTCTTATACACTTTTATAATAATCGAACATTTTGAAATATTTCTAAATTAGTACAGAAATTATGAATGACGAAATTAAAAAAACAGTTCAAGAGCCGATGGTTGCTTAGAAGGTCATAATTTAATACGAAAACGAGGATATTGATAAAGCGATAATTAATAATTAATAGTATCTATTAAAATTGACCCAGTGAAACTAGAATCATTAAATTATTTAACATGGTCATAAAATCCGACCAGACTTCGATGGTTATTTTAATATAAATATATACAATAACAAATTAAACGTACAACATATTTTTAAAGGCTCTAAGTCACAACCAAAATGGGTTTTGACCAAAAATAATTATAAATCTCATAATCTATGTATATAAATATAATTACCTATATGATAAGTATAGTTAAAATTAAATGATGACTTGATTTTTGTAACCTTAACTATTATATTGATAAGTTTTCATGAGAGTTTTAATTAGATTTTAAAATTTAAATTATATTCCTACAATACCTAATATTACAATTATTTTTACAACTTATTATTGTTACATTACTAACGCCATGAAATGTATTGAATGCAGTTTCGTAATTATTCAGAAGTCTATTGTTTTTATATTATTTAAGAACATTAATTGCACGTTAAAATTATTGTGATTAAAAAAATAAATAATTAATACAAACATAAGGTGTAATGAAGTGTTATAATATCTACTACACTATATACTATTATAGCTTATAGGAAATATTTAAAAACTTGAATAATATTGAGATTTATTATTATTATAATGAAATCATGGCAAAAGTACAATAAAAATAATGTATTTAATTGTATTCTTTTATTTACCAACCGTAATGGAATTTTTGTAATTCGTAATTCTACGAATCGAATAATATGCTGTTATCAACTCAACGACGATGTTGATGTTATTGTAATTATTATTGGTCAATGGTCAATGACTGCAGTATTGTATTATAACATACATGCATGTATATAATACTATAAAACATGTATCGTGCGCATAATACGAGTATGTACAATAAGCAGCTGGCCGAGCTGGTTTTCGAATACACACTGATTTCCGGGAAGTGTCGCACAAGGGAGAAAAGCAATAAAACCAGCGTGGTTCCTCACGGGGTACCCCGTCGTCACCACCACTGGCGCGCGTACACGCGATAAATCGGAGAATATACGTGTAGGATCGATTCACACGTTTGAAGTTATGTTGTAGGTTGAGAACAATCGCAGTAGGAGGACGGGTTATTCGTTGTTGCCTCATTAATGCACTATGGATATTATACTTATAATATATACGCCGTAGGTACACGTTTCATGTGCAAAAGACCTTTCGGGTCCAGGTGTCCGTCCGCAACATTGTCTTTACGGTTGCCCCTCGATCGGGTCGCCCACTCAAGTCGGTGTTCCGCGATTGTCGACGATGGCGAAAACGGGTGACCGCGCGGAAGGCGAGAACAACGAAAATCGTATACGCACTTGTCATACTGCAGCTACTATGTACACCAGTATTTCCCGACCTGGGGGGCGTTAACACATTTCTTGGACGGAAGGGCGGGGGGAGGCAAGCAGTTATCACTGAGTATATGAATTATTACTATCAATGAAAGAAAAAATAATAGTCATCACATTTAAGAAAAATTAAGAAAACCAATAAATAAATATGGAATAAAAAATTAATAAAACTGTCTCGTTATTACAATGAATATATTTTTCTTATTATTCTAATTTCTAATTATAATAAATAATAATACATACAAAATATAAATACAAGACAAAACAATTTTTAATGTAGACGTTTTTACAAATATGCAGTAACGGATTATTATTTGATGCAGGTATCTTAAGCAAAAATTACGTTAGTTTGTACTTTTGTAGCATAATTAGAGTCTAGGGTTAATTTGTAGAATTTTAATTTTCACTATACCAGAGATTACACTATTCGTTTTTTTAGCTGCTTGTAAAATGGAGTACCTTGGATTAAAAGTATAACCTTAAATCAATTTGATATCAAAGTTCAACACCAAGCCACCAATCATACTTATTTCGTCAACTACTTAAACGTACTTAACGTACTTATAAATAAACATCGATACTGTAACCTAACCGATCTCACCCCCAATCATGGCTGCAATAGAAATTGTACATCAAAAGTTTGAGAATAACTGGTATAAACATACGTCCCATAATAACTGCATAGCACGTGCGGGCATATGTAAGCCCTATGGCTTACATTTTGCAATTCCTCGTACAACACGCTAAATTTTGAATGAAAGTTTGTATAGCTAGCTATGACGTAATCTGCAGTTGAGAGATGAGCCTAAAAATCGTCTGAAAATCTACTTGAATATATCATAGAAATTAAACACTTCATTTTTTGTATGCACTGCAGTTCGTAACCAAATTCTACGGTGTTTGTTCGTGTAAGCAACTATTTTCCGGACTTCAATATGAATAAGATCTTTTATCATATGCTTTCAAATTTTGTAATTAACAATTTTACTATTTGTACTACACTCAATTATTTAATATTTTACGTTTTGACCAAAATAATCGTTCGGGTGCTGCGAATTTTCAGCGTGAAATCGCGCTCGTACATACTAACTGTAGCATATAGTTGCGTGCAGGCCGTGGACGTGACATCGTTCCATAAGCTTATCGTGGGCGCAGAGCTCTTCAGTTGAGTTGGCTGTATTTAATAACATTAATCTCGTATTTACGTTTATGGTCGGCTCCGCGTTTTATTATAACAACATAATATGGACAAGTTATTGTTTTTTTTTTAAGATGCGAGTCAAAATTCCCTACGCTGCAAGCGGTTACTAAATTGCGTTTCAGCTGTTTTTAGGAGGAACTCGTGTGTCTTCTTGAAAAATCTAATCTCCGTAGGTTGATATTATAATATTATTATGTAGGTATACATCCTAACACCACGAGTGTTGACGAGTTTCCCACTTTCCCAGTACAACGCGCGTCCATGACTGAAACCTTGGCAATAAACCGCTAATCACTTCGCTCAAAATTTGATTTCGTACCCATAGTACGTATCAAACTAATTTTCGTAATCTCACAAGACTAGAAACTCGTGGTATTCAATATTGTAGGTATCGCTACACCGTATGTATGATATGATTTTTTGTAACACTAATTTATAGTCGCTTAATTTCTGTGTCTTAGAGCAAACCTGACTATACTCAAGATCTAAAATGCTCATCTAATTTTTAAAATCTTATAAATAATCATAACTATCTTACACTGGATCAATGTTCGATTTTTTTATTCCTAATTTTTCAAAACATGAAGTGTCCAATAAAAATATAAAAACTTCAAAATGACGAACACCAATAATTGTCTATTATAAATTTCCCTTCATTTAAAATGTATATAAAATCATTTTTTTTTTTTAAAAAAACTCATAAATTGATGGAAAAAATAAGTGTTAATAAGCATCCCGCGGTATACGACGTATACTAAAGATAAACTACATAATAGGTTCATATATTATATATTGTAATTTGTAAGTGTCTTTGCAACTTTTAACTTTTGTGTCACATTACCATAATCGGACAGATAAAAGAAAAAAATCATACCATGTAGTATACATTAAATTAAAATATCCCTCTCGCTGGGTGCGATTAGTAGACGTATAGTAATAGCATTGATTATAAATACCATAGTATTTATAATCAATGGTAATAGGTAAAGTAATAAGCGTAGGTAGCAAATAGATATAGCAAACTTTAAATCTTAAAATCAGTAAAATTTCATAGGTTCTCTAATACTTCACTATTGCACCCCATCAACACACCAAGGGATGTATATCCACCTACTCATATCCCTGTAATTATGCCCAAGGACTAGGCCACTAGTTCAGCAGGTTGGAAAACCTGTAACACATCGCCTCACTCGTATATCATCGTTATTATTATTTGTCAACTCTGTCGTATGTTGGTAAACAATATGGTAATATAACCTTGGTATTATCTATACGATAATTTTTCATTATTTAAACATGCCATAAATGTCTACTTCAGTCGACCAAAAATGGTATTTCGCATATTATATACATACTTATGTATACATATATGTAATATCGAAATACAAGAGATGTTTATTTATCTGTCAGTCTTTAATCGTAAACTTGCATTGCATTTCAGGAATAGTTCTCTACGAAATATGGTTATTTTCTAAGCACTATATAAGTAAAATACAGAAATAATGTTACCATTGAGTTTCATAAAAAAATTCTCAAAGTAGAAAAACGTAGTACAAAATTGTTTATAGATATACCTACTTTCAGATTATTTTTTAAATAATCGAAACACACATTAAAATCAATGAATTTTTTTTTCAAAATAATGATTTAAATACGTTGATAATATTGTGTTTATTTAATTCGTGTACGTTTTGATAATGCTACTATCCTTATATAAAAATATTAAACTCTTTCTAAAATTTTCATTTTCTAGGGATACGATGCTGAGTATCTAAGTACGTCTGTATAGTATATTATAATAAATAATGTATATTATAAATCATAAATAGCCAATATTAAAATCAATCCAAAATATTGTTTACAATTTAGATTGAGGCAAGATGCAATAGATTTTTGATCAAAATGATCGATAGTAAAAACGTTGTCGATACAATGAGAATGGTACAATTTGTAAAATTTTCGATGCGTAGTCGGACAGTTTGATTGTGTTTAATCAATACTGTCAGTAACGCTTATAACAACAAAATATTATACTTTATGTCTTTATTTTATAACACGCCTACTCCGATAAAATGTTTAGAGCTTCTACCATTAAAAATAATACAGACATTGTAAAAAGTTTGTCGAACACCGTATTTTTTATGTATTGGACATTGATTATACTGTAGAAAGACTTGAGTTTTCAAAAAATACAGGGTATATGGCTGTATATACAGAAATACTAGCACGTTTAAATCAAATGGTTTCATTATTAATGTTCTCTTATTTCAAATTTTATAAATTCGAAATAATAGGTTGTCAGTAGGTAATGTATTGTATTCTCTAAAATATACCTACTAAAAAAAAATTAACATATTGAAATATTTTTTTCGTTTTAAAAATAAAAAATTCAAACAGTATTTCACACAAGTAAATTATGTGAAAGTATTTTTAGAACAACGGTCAACATTTTGAATACTAAACAGTAAACATTAATATAGGAATCAGTGTCAAACTGATTATATTATATACCAAACATATAATTCAGAAGCCACCATCACCCCCTCGCTCAACGTGTATTCCGCTCCTGCATGGATTGGATTAAAAAAAAAAATGCAATTTAAATATTTACAACAGATCAAACAAACAATTATTATTATTGGTTACCTTTTCCTTTTTTTCATAAAAATTAAAACAAACTCACGTAATGATATCGTATTGCATTTTTGTGAACAACATTTAAAACTATGTAAACTATAACCGATCCAAACACAATGTTCCAAATCACTTTTTAATTTATTTTAATTATCAATAAACAATATCGTATGTTATGGGCTTAGTATATAAAATACTGCATTGCATGTTGATAGTTAAAATAAATCTTAAACCTACCTGATTTCTAACCAACACAGTATGTACGCATATTATAAATGCGTCTACTATGTGGTCACTTCAAACGCACAATGACAGTTACTATTTTTAAGCACGTGGGTGTTTTATAGACGTCGCGTCGGACCGTTGTTATTATAATTATGACAACTATAACTATAATAATTATACGGCTTACCACTGCACAAGAAAATGATATTTGATTTTCACCGACAGCTAACTTACGTGGGTGAAAATCACTGACATTTTAAAAATAAAATACATATAAATATTTATAAAAATTTGACACTATTTCCTTACGCGGTACGATTTCAGATACTTCGAAAAATATCATATTTTATTAGGCGGCAATTAAAAATAATAATAATTAAATTACTTCAAGGGGAAATATTTAACTGGTTTATGGATTTCACTCTTATTTCAAAACTCTTCAACTATGGTTTTATACACACACGTCACACATAAACATATATATATATCTATATATATATATACATAATATTTATACAAGTTTTATTTGTTAACTATTAATTACCAACGACTCCAAGCATCATATGTATACGTGTCTACCTAATAATTATTACCGGTCAAAATTAACTAGACTACAAATAAATATTATAAATAATTATATAGAAGGCGAAGATAATTTATATGTCGACAATTCGTTTTTCGCGTAAATAAAAATAGGTATCTAGATCCAACCTGTTGGAGCGGATATACATTCTCGATGGACAATATTATACGCGCAAAAAGAAAAAAGGATACAAAAGAAAAAATATTATAGGTACTGAGCCTAAGGTAAATTTTATATACAAACAAACAAACATGCTATTATATGTGTACAGTGTATAAAGAATGAGTGGCGCCAAAGTCCATATCAAGGTCGTGGGCTATAATGGCCCGACCATTTTTTTTTTCCAAACGGACGGCCGTTTGTACAACAAATGGTTCGTACCGTAATATATATTTGAGTCCGTTACAAACGAATTTCAAACTCCATTGACTTTTAGACCTATTTCTTATTTCAACGTATGAAGAGAGTTCTGCCGCCTATGAATAACTTATTTACTGCTAATATTATACAATAAATGGTAACTGTATTACCTACATTTAGACATTAAAAATAATAACACTATATGGGAAACTACACTGTTCGTAAAAATCGATCTGACACCTCCAAACACCATCATGAATTAAAGTTTATACGTCTATCTCTATCCTACCAATTTTTTTTTTAGAATAGGCCCCATTGAAAATAATGCGTAACGCTAAGACAACTTCTAAAGCCGATATATAGAGGACAATAGAGAAGTACCGATGAACACAATAGTGCATTTTAATTATATTATAAACATTCATTTACATATATTTTTTAAATAGACCTTAGACTAATGACGCGTAGAATATATGCGTTTGGTCAATTTTATTTATCAACTGCGCAAAATATGTTTCATCTAACAATCGAACGATCATACACGCATTTTATATTATAATATTATATATTATATTATATTACAGTGCTATTGCAAATGTGTTTTGCCTAAAGAACCCATTGGCTCGATAGCGGTTTAATCTTAGCTAATAAAATTGTATTATATTAACGCGTATTATATTATCGACGAAAAAAACATTTTCGGACATGGAACAATAGCCAACCGATTTGATGTCGACATTGCAAAAGGGCTGCTGTTGATTATTGAAACAAAATACCTAGGTACCATAATATTATAACATACTGTCGCACTAAGAGAAAGTTTGTTAATTACACTCCGTTCTCAAAAAAACATCAAGGGCGAACTGTATCATATTATGTAGATACATGGTACCATATAGAATGATATAAATCTACGAGTAGTTCATATAAAATGACAAAAATGTTCTCAGGATAAAATAACCATTTACGTTAATCATTTCCCAAATTTATACCTATTATAATGAAAAAAGTACGTACACTCGTACGCGTTATTTTGTTTTTATTTAATAAGTAAATAGTTATAAATCATAATAATAATGAACATGCCATCAAGACATGCGGTACACTAATGATATACTTTATTATATTGATAGTTTTCAATAAGTGTACAACCATTAATCGATATTATTCCTTGTAGGTATATAGATTAAGTCAACATTTAACGTTTTCATAATGATAATTAAAATGTCCAACTGTTTGTATACTTAATTCATTATATTATAGAATACCTATTTGAGTTGTGTTTATTTATAAGGATAAAATGAGTCAGTAAAGTCATAATTTAAATAAGTCCGTGAAGTTATTGAACTTTTTCGAGATAGAAACTCGATAAAAGAAACATAATATAACACATATGGTTGATTTACTTGCGCAATTTTGTAAGACTAAAATCTTTTTAGTATATTTTCTCTAAAAATTAATGATTAAAGTGATAAATTAATCGGCTTAATTATTGGCTTTGCACTAATTCACCGTTTTCACAATATGGTGAAATAACACGCTGCGATATATAATTTAACTTATTGACGGAGACAACGATCATATAAGTTTTGGTCTTGAGAAAAATTTGAATTTAAAACGATTTTCTCGGTAATCGAATTGTAATAATTTACATTTACATGTTTTATTCCCACTGCGACGGAAACAAAAAATATAACTGATCCGGTTATAATGAAAAATCGAGTATAATCTGCACAACGTTATAGTGTATTATATACCTACACAGTGCGCAGGTCTGTGCAAAATTCGTATATCTCTTTTATTTTCGCAAATATAGTACTGATGGTTGTAATGGATTTATGGTAATAATGAACGATTTAAAATCGTCTACACATTAAATAATGTACAAACGTTTTACGATTCACAGGTATACATTATAATGGCTAAAGATTGAGAAGACGTATCTCTCGAACATCTGTCGTCTTCGTCGTATACGTAGTTCGCACCACATATGGAACATTCACGTAACTGTATCGCATTATTAGTACAGTTTTTTTATTTTTGTTTTTTATTTTTATGTATAGTTAGTATAAAAGTAAATTTACCAATTATCCTAATTAAGGCATCGTGTCTCGTTTTGGCAAAACCCATTACGGAGCGAGCACAAATGGTGCCTAAGCAAATTTAATATTTATATGACGATGTAAATAAAATAATACTTATTGCATGTTATCAGTAGTCAGTACTGAACTCTTGGTTCTGAATTGTATAGTATTAAAACTTAATACATCTTTGCAATCTATTATTATAAATGTGTTGATTACAATAATATCACGTACATTTTGATTGATTCAGGGGATCGTTTCTCCGAAAAAAAAAATTTAAACCATTTTTAAATACTACGATACACACAAATAATATTGAATATTACGAGTACATTCTTAATACAATTTTATAAGTAGGCGAAAACCAAAGTGTGATCGTGTATAAATTATGGAACTTTTCAAAGACTATTTATGTGTAATTATATTGAGATAGCTGTGCGCTATGACTTAAAACCTCCAAATGTAAATAATTTAAAATCAAGTTTGATTATTTGTGGTTCCTCCATTCAAACAGGTTTTCCAAAGAAACAAAAACCTATACCAACTTATGTTATTATATTATTTTATTCTATAAAACAATAAAGACGATTACCATAAAAGAAAAGGCCCCCACATCATAAAAACGGCATGTATATACATGAATTCAATTGACACAAATCAATGTATAAATATTTCATAATTTTGTTGTTTTACTCAACTGTTACACATACCAATTATACAGGGTGGGGCACTGAAACGGCCGATTTTCAAAGATAAATTATAAAATAAAAACCAAATAAAAATTACTATTATTTATTATAATGAAGTATATAACATGCCGTTTATTTTTTAAAAATCATGTCCTCAAGATGATGGCCATTTACTCTCAAACCCTCTTCTAGCCTACTTCGTATATTTTCCACTACATGGATACACGGTGAGAGCAGCGATGTTTTCAGGTGTGCGGATGGCTTTTTTTCGTAAAGGCATCTTTTTTAATGCTGAACCCGTTTCTTCTTAGTTAATTACCCATATTTTAATATCCTTAGCCGATGGAACCGAATCCTGGTGTTTAAGATTAAAATGAAGACGAAATGAACGCTGTGCGGCTATGTAACTGTCATTATTTTTGTAAAACGATTTTATCGCATAAGCACGTTGTTCACCACTCTACTGTTCCATGTTTACTAAATGGCATATTTTATTTAAACTAATAATATTTAGTGAGAATTCTTATCTTAATAACGACTGAAAAAATCTATCTTTGAAAATCGGCCGTTTCAATGCCCCACCCTGTATATTATACTTATACTTTCCTATTATTTTTCATTCAAATATTTCCTCTAATTTAATTACTTGTTAAAGTGATAAACACTTTTTATTCCTATGTCAACCTAAAATATTATTATAATAATATATGTAAAATAATATTTTTAATTCTCAGTGTTAAAAAATTCGTTCAGACCATGAAATTCATGTAATAATAAGTACTTCAATAGTTCAGTGTTCAATAACAAATTCATTGTTTGATTGCAATTATTTACAATTTAGATTTAAGGGGGTAAAGGAGAATAATATGATTTATACAAACGTGAATTTATAAAACACTCGTCGTGTCATGTTCTATTTTCTAACTTGCACAGTTTGATCCTTATATAGGTAAAGCTCATAGTTGTAGCATATTATATGAATTGCCACCATATGGCATTATATGCTGTTCTTATGTTCACGTTTGAAATCAATTTGTTACTTAAAAATTTGGTGGAGAATGTACAGAATATCATTGCGCTTTAAAATAAAAAACCTCACTCAACAGTTAATGCTAATGAAAATGTTTAAATTTAAATGTCTTCAAGTGTAAAATGTCCATATTTTCATGGTCACATCTACACGCTTTGTATTTGAATCATAAATATGACAATTTGGAATACATAATAATATTATGATAATATAATTGCATAAATGTGAAGTATGCATTAGATCAGGTCATTAATGTACATCGACGTATTGTTGAGGCAAATTTTCAAGAAAACCAATTAAATTAATGAAATACACGGATGATTAGAAGGATAACAATTTCCGTTTTGGCCATCGATAGTAAGAAACAAGATATTAAATACGAACTAAATGAAATCTCATTTAGTTTACAGATACCGGGTACTGTACACAAACTTTGCTTCGTTCGTTTCAAAGCAAAGCATTTGACTTATGATGTGTTATAAGTTACAACTTATATTTAAATATTTTTTGTATCTAATGCGAAAACTAATATTTTTTGTATTAGTTGAAACTTGAATTGAAATAACAATATGTATCAAATGATCACGAAATTGATGATTTTTGTAATAATAATAAAAAAAGAAGCTTTCGAAAAACATCTTTATAATATACACCACAGTCTATGTTCGATTTCCAACGCACAGAGATGCTGTATTAAAGTTTTAATCGTTTTTACAGGTCCATATATTATGACATGTTTATACTCTAATAAAAAGTATAAAAACAATATGATTATATTAAAATATTATGTGTTTACAATTCCAAAAGTGTTATCACTCAGATTTCGCAAATCGCTAATTCTCTGTAATCCTAACAGTAAAATGCATTTCATTTTGTTATAAGATGGCTAAAACACTAGGTACAGGTAACCACAAGTGTCTAGAAGGTATGAGATTGCCCTCGAAAAGTGTTTTCGTAGAACAATATTACGCAGACTACAAGTAGTCAATAGTACCAAGGATTTATGTCAACATATTCATTTTGTTTTTATTGACAATATTTATTCATTATATTATATGGTTATATTAATGTTAAATACATATGTGAACACGACTAATTGATTAATTTTCCCATTATTTTGTTTGTATTCACAAAGATATAACTATTAAAGTATTAAAGTATATTCAATTAAATCAGTCCCATAATATTATATATAGTTTATAAGAGCGATTATTAATAATAATTATTGTACCTATTGATTTTTATTCCTCATCAGTCTTATAAATGTAAATTATATACAAATATTGAAATACCAAGTTGATGTGATCGTTAATTACAATAATATTGTAATAAATAATAAAATAATTATTTTATATTTTTCCCTGGCCTATTTATAGAAATTAAAAAACAAAAAAATGTAAGTACACAATTCTTACATAATTCTTTCCATTCAAAATCAACAACGACAACAACAATAATCTCTGTACATGTATGCAGTATAATGTTGTGAGAATAATTTTTGTAGTCGTTCGTTGTCATACGACATACAGTGTATTGTATCTTGACGAAAATAATATTGTCTTATTCAACAGCGCCATAAAAAAAAAAAAATAATAATAATAATAATACTTTCGAACAATGTTGCTGGTATACCAGCTTACATATTATTACGGTGTGATAAAACCGCATATACGTGATATGCATTATTTATAACAACGTATTTACAGGCTCAAAACTTTAATCAATATTTTTTTTTCTACCTCGAAGGTATATATATATATGATAAGCATCTGTTTTTCTCGAGTGCGATCCTGTTTGTCGTCTATTTTGACCTATGTCAACGTTATTGCGCACGACAATAATTCAACGAAATTGTCTCGACATTTTATGTCCTCGACAATCGACTGCAGATACGTGCAGACGGATTCCAAGTATATTGTTCAAACATGTTCAAGGTGTCTTGGTTTTTAACTTTTTTCATACGTGCACTACACTGCTGTTATAAGTACGTATTATTACACATTATTTTTTATTTTTTTTTACTTTCGTCAAACGCGTCAATCAAATTTGAAAATAAGTAGTTGCGTTTTGATAATATTACGCGCAGACTACGAATTATATGTGTTGACGTAAACGTAGTTTGACCACGCCGCGCAAATATTAATCATTAATGTTAATTGCCGCAGAACGTTATTGTAATTTTATTCGATACGTCAATAGAGAAAGTAATATAATATAACACACATACATAATAATTGTATATTTTTCCTCTTAACATAAATCAACGTCACAATAATACACATCGTAGAGTATAGGTATACGAAAGAGGCATACCTGAAGTATTACATGGATACACGTTTTATTATAATATATTATTTACTTCATTTGCCCATCGTACGTCAATATATTCGAATGTAATCGAGATACGAAATCGGTGGCGTTTGCAAAAAAATTTACGTTTTCAAACACAATATGCTCTACGAGGAATGTATACCACGATGGAAAGAGAGTCCGAAGGGTGATAGAAAAACACTATATTCTTAACATCTTTTCGATCTATTATAATTCTCTACACATCGAAACTTTATACAATTAATTCTAGTAATTATATAATATATTGTACTTCTCTATAAATGTAGGTTTTAAATAGATAAAAGTTTACGATTGTTTTTTTTTTATTATTATTATTATTATTATATAATATAATTCGCGGCTTCTATGGCCATTGGACGTTACAATGTTTAATTACTCAATACATAATAAAATTGAACTTTACTTAACCATGATTACCTACGATAAACGCATAGGTACAAGTATATAATATATATTATACGCGCGTACTTATGTTTTAGCAATGGACTATAAGAATAGTGCAAATATTATTATATGATGTTCTCGCAAACGTTTAAATCGACAATGCTGGAACTGAGTGCTTATCGTTAAAATATCACTAAGTTTATTAAAATACAGTCGTATGCGAGAATAATGTATACATGTGACTCACGATAATGTACGAACATGATATTATGTGTTACGCGTGTTCCTTTGCAGCTTTACAGATCGACAAGATTGTCGCAGGCTCTAGGCATATGCGCGCGTGCTTCGCGAAAAATGGTCATATTTGGACGTGATGTAGATTAGTTTTAAGCGCGTGTTATGAAAATATCTAATTGCTAGCAATGCGTATGGTTCGAGTACTTCTATAACTACGTTTTTTAACGTTTCTTGATTCTTTTATACTTCACTACAAATTACAATGGTATATAATATACACGTGAGTACAAAGTAGCGTTCTCAGGATTGTCTAACGGACCGTGATGATGAAAGTAATATACGAGTAGACCAAGTCAAAATAAGATTTTGGATAAAATTTATATGTATTCAAAATTGTATTAAAAACCAGCCAAGGTGTAGGTACTTACTCGTACAGGCCTTGATTTACTCATGTACATATGGTGCATAAGCATCACAGGGATTCCGAATTCTTTGGGTCCCTTGCACTTTATATATAAAAAAAACATTTTTAAATAATAGTCAACAATAGAATGATATTTTCGGTACTGATGTATTATATATACTTAAATATTTGATGAGCAACATTATCATGAAACTGAATGTAAAATTATCTTATATCTTTTATTTTATTTTAAAATAGTCCCTCAAGCAAGTAAGTCCATATAGCGTCTCTTTTTTTGTAAACGATGCCCAATGTATTCCCTGGACCCCATTTCGTGTGAACACCTATTATGCAATGCATTCGATAGAACGGACAGACATCATGACAATGTAATAGAGGATTGCATAACCTACACTTTGTCCGAGAGTTAGTTTGGCGCACACGGTCACACGTAAATTAGAGGCGTGATTAAGTCCACGATTATGAGTAAGAACGCAAATTCATAGTCTAAGGGATGGGGAGAGTAAGTCTCTTTAATATATCTTTACTTCGAGAAAAAAACTTCAATAGTTACATAAATGCAAAAGTCTATAAAATATTTTTTTGAAATCACAGACGTAGCTACGCAGGTGATTGTTAAGTGTTAGACACAGTTAATGTGTATTGTATTATATCAGAGTTTATACTAAGGAAATGTTAGAACTGCACAACCATAAACAAAATTAGGTAATGAGGGGGGCATGGGAGATTAAATCGCCTGATAATTACAAAACCCTCCCAACGTAAAAATAAATACATAGAGTTTCCCATCTCAGAGAGGCTTAATACAAATTAACTCTTCCCAACATTTTATTTTTAGCTCTCAAAATGTTGGTTATGGTTTTGGTTGTAGCACAACATATTTATTTTGATGCAGACATCTCAATTAGTTTGATGATCGTTTTGCTCACTTACGAGTATATTCATAAAACTACATTTCATTTATAATACTACAAACATAAAGTTTTTGTTCACAATTTGAATAAAAACTTCACGCTAGCATTAACCCTGTGTGGCTAAGTTACACTTCTATAATCTTCTCCGAAGCGTCTTTTTTTCAGGGAGGGGATGGGATGGGCTGTACTCATTTTTAACATAACTATTAAATCAGTGGCAGTTTATTTTCACATCATACAACTTTCGATCTAATAACCTTTGCACGATCAAACTAGTATTATATGGAGTGTTATTTAATTAGTTTTAACCAAATATATTATTGTTCATTACTGTTGTTGGTTATTAATTATTATTGTTATCACATACTACAATCAAATATATTATCACCATTATAATTTAGCGACAGCCAATAGTCGGTTAGAAGGGTGCAATATTGAATCTTTTACTAACTGTAACAACAAAATCAATTATAATTATTAATTAAGTTACTATAGTAATTAGTTTTGGTTTTCTTGTTCCACAACCTATACTGGTTATTTTTTATAATAGAAGCCCGTATTTACTTTAACAAAAAAAAAAAAAAAATACAAGGGTGTAAACAACAAAAACTCACAAGAGAAACAACACCTTCCCCCTAAGGGCTAATGGTATACTATTTGAGTTCGAACAACTTAAATTTTAAACTACAGTTGTATAATTATTTATTTTGAGCAAGTAAAAATGAAAATATAGATTGTTTATGAAAATAAAAAGATTATTTTAATGCAATTTAGTTATTGAAAAGTTTGGAAGACACGTGTATAAAATTATTGTTCTTAAATATCTCCTAAAAAACCTTAATACAAAACAGTACGTTTATATAGATATAAGGTTTTTTGGGTTTAGTCGTGAGATTTATATTTTCTATTCGATTCGGGGTGCGTCTGAAATCAATCAAATCGAAAAAAACGCACACGCCCAATCTACACTCACACACATCGTATTTTTCTTTCCAGTCAGAATCAACACAAGTGGATAATGTACGTTTATTATTTATATTTTAGTGTACGTACCCGCACGCGTCATCTGTAGAGAAAGAAGGCGAGAAAGAGAGAGAGAAACAAACAAAATGTAAGCATCGCACGTTCGTCATCATCTCTAGAGCCCTGTGGTCACGCAAGTTGTCTCGATATGGAGGTAGTTTTGAAAGTAAAAACGAATATAATATGTTACTGTTGCTATAATATACGTACACGGGGTTTTGATACTAAATATGGAGACAGCAGAAGGCTATCAACTATTCACGTTTATGCAGTCTTCTGCTGGCGCGCGCTTACGACAAGCTCCGTTATATAGTATAATAATAACAACAATATTTTGTGCCTTGCGTACTTACGACCGGCAACGTGCAATACGTCGTATGTTATGTTCATTGCTGAAAATATTCTATTTTCATTCCATGTGGCGTCTCGGGACGTTTTTTATACGTCGTACGCAACCATATAGGTACTCAACTATACGTGTATAGGATCCAACCATAAAGGCATATTATTTCGCAGACTTTAAGACGAAATGTAAAAATTCAATGAAACTGTATGTTCATAAATTTATTAACATAATGCTTTGTCGATTTGATATGTTATTTATACGTTACCCCAATTCATTGACGGATAAGTGCAATGATTAGGACGTGAGGAAGAATATTCAAATGCAAACAAACATACATATTATATCGGGTCCGAAATAAAAATCCGTCTGTTAAAAAATCAGTATTATCAGACTTGTACGTCAAGAGATTTTTAAAAAAAAAATGAACCACCTTGAAGTGTACCAAAACGTATTCTGCTTAATTGTCAGTTAATTTTTTTCCTTTTTTATCCGTAGACTGGGTCAAGTTTGAGCCGCAAAAAAGTTATATAAACTAGCTACCATTACCGTTCGAATATGGCTGTTGCGTTTAACGTTTCGTTTTTACAACATTGTCATACATAAACGTCTACACAATGAACACCGATAAAAAAACGTGTAAATATACACTTTATACGTAGGACAAAATGTTTTATTTCTGTTAACTAAAATATATATGGTACATATAGTGGTATAATATAAATAGTTTGTTTTATTTTATTTATTGTTCGATAAAACTGCATCAACCTCGTGAAAATATAATATCGTCACCCCAACACTATACTGTTAATGCTAGTACGAGCATTAATAGTATATTAAACAGACATACTTTGTAGGTACATATATACTACAATAGTTGTACAAGTGGTAGTCTATAACAAATAATTGAAATGCTTGTACAGTTCTACCTACATTTGTACTTTTGACGGTTACGTTAGGTACACTATGTGATGTAAAATTTGATATATTCCTACTTTATCTAATAATTTGATTAAATTGTTTACCGGCACCACCAAATTATTAATTTTTGATCTTATTGGCGAGTTTGCAGTCACTTCAAAATCCTTAATCTACTTTAACATTAAAAGAATGTTGAACACCACATCTTATCATGGCTGAATAGTCATTATTGAATATAGACCCATTGAGAACAATGCCGTGATCTTGTAATTTGTAAATACTGTTGTCTAGCATTTTTGTAAAAGTCGTACTCATGTCTGACACATAAAAATAATGAAGCTTTTACGTAATTTAACAGCTGTTAACTTAGTATGTTCCTCGTAATTGAAAATGTCTTCAGTTGTAATTATTTATATACGTTATTATAGGTAGGTACATAATACTTGACAGTCGTTTATATACTTATGATTCACACCATTCACATTATAACAGATTAAAGTATTTGAAATTGAAAATGAAATAAAAAACCTGCACAACATTTAACTAACTTGTTTAATAACAATCAAATAACTTGTTTTTACGTGGTAAAATAAACATTTTTACAATATAATTGATTATTTTATATTTATCATCGTAGCTTTACGACTTACAATCGAAATAGTGAAGGGGAAACTATTGAACTATAACCAAATTTGTATCCAATCACATCAGTCTGTACCTATTCGCACAATGCATACGTATATAATATGGAAATTCATTATTCACAGGTGCAAGCAATGACGGATTTTTAACAACGAAAACATGTTACAATAATAAACAACTCAGTTTCACAGTAGGTAGGTTTACACAACAATATATTATTATGGTTATTTATGCGTGTTATCAGTATCTATGCGTAACATGTTTGACCATTTGATTACTTTTTTTTGTTGGGTGTCGAATTTTAAACGATAGTCATAACAAAAAAATAAAAGCCATAATAGGAATTATTTAACCTACCTGTGAGTATATATTTAATGTTATAGTTGATTCCTGTATCCTTGGTTCACCCTTATTTGTGAATTTTGAGGACACTAGACGGCAAAAGTAACAGCGGAGAATGCAAGTGTTGTGGAAACAGATGTGAAAAAATTGTACCAAGAAAACACTTAAAATTTGTAATCGTAGACAAAAAAATGAAAACAGGCAGACAGTTGTATAATAGTTTAGTTCAAGCTTGTTTGCGTACCTATAATAGTTTTCTGCGGACACGTTTATAATAATTCTAAAAAAAAAACTAATGATTGAAATTATTACCACTAAATAGCCCAATTTTTCATTATTATTATTTTTTGACTTACAAGGAAAAGATAAATATATTCTGTCGGCGGCCAATCTCCACGGTGCATTTTAATTCCACGTCGATGTGGGTCCAGATTTGTAATACCTACTTAATAAATCAATATGGCATTCGATAAACGGTAATACCGGTTACAAAAACAATGTGATCTTTAAAACTAAACGGCCAAAAGTTGAACATAACATCTCAACTGTACTGTAACTATAATATGGCATTGGGGCATTGATATGTTATGTGATGTAATATAATATATATATATATAAATATAATCTACTATAATAGATCTTTTTTACTACATTTCTATGAGCCAATCGAAAAACGATATATTTCACACGATACTATCGTGAATGTGCCCTTATTATTATAATATAAAAATCGTCACCGAATGTTGACTCATCGTTGTCTTGTTGATGTACAGCGTTGAACGTTCAATCATTTTTGTGATATCCATGTCCGATGTCAAAATGAATAGTAATATTCGCTTTTCAGTCGGATTTCGTGTAACATTTTATATTTTTCGTACTATTACGTTACTCGCGTTACGTTTTACAACGACTCCAATACGATTCGCAAGTACTTGGAATTCATAGGTAATAATATATTGTGTACATATTTCAATTTAAATTCATTTAGATTAGAACATAATTAGTGATTACTGATTACTAACCTGCTTGTTCATGCATTATTAGTATGTATTTTTCAGTTTTCTTCACTACTGTTTGGCGGTATATATAATATGTAGGTATTTGTACTTAATAATGTACCGACCTACTTAATCAATGACGTAATCATAGGGAGACAGATATTATGGGGATTTTTCCCCCTCAGACCTTTAATTTTATTTTTATGTACAGAAGATTTTTACCTCTTCAGTGCCCATTTTTTTTCTAATTCTTGACATTTGATTACGAGTGAATGGTGGAATGTACCTATTTAACCTTTAACCATATACATATTTTGTCCGTTATCAAGATTTCGACCAGAAACCATGCTCCAATATCGTTAAAAAAAAATAACGGTTTCTGATGGAAACTGTTGTCTTATCGTGGTGCATTTGGGAGATCTATTTTTGAAATTCTCAATAGTTTCCCAAATATTTGAGTAAAATTGACGAACAGAAAAAAAAATTGACAATATTTATTATGGGATACCGATTTTTGAAAAAAAATATCCAATTATGAATGTATCAGATATCAACAATATTCACTGAGTTATCCGAATATTTATATAAATTTCATCATTTAAATAATGATTGTTATTTTTTTATCAACATTTATGCAGAATGATTATATTCATGAACATATAACATATACCTAATAATAATAATAATAATAATAATCTTAACTGTTATCCAGTTAGTTAAACCCCACTAAGAATCAATATTCCTAACTACATGACTACGTCAATATATCTAAATACTTATTACTAAATATAGAAACATATTATTTAATAAATGTATGTCAATCATTCTATTCAAATACTTCAAATTTTAATTATTATCTTTTAGTTTTTAAAACCTTGTTATAAAATTGTTTGCAAATGTATTTTTTAATCCAAGTGTCTAATGCAGTAGGTGGTTAATTCTGTATAAATTTTTATACTACTAGTTAGGTACTAGCTGTTATTACTACCTAATTTAAAAATATTTTTGTATTTGTTAGTATAAATGTAGAATATATGTTAATTATTTAATGTACCCAATTAAACTTGTTAACTGTAAAATATCAAATAGGTAGGTAGGTATTTAGTATAAAAATGAATTTTCTGTTTTGTATCAAATCTTAATTATTTTATTGTATTAGATTAATACATAAGAACTATTGTCAAGTTAGAAATAAATAAATCTATTCATCTATTTTTTAAACTTTCCAATTAATTTACATTTGTATAAACTATTAAATGTAGTTATGAATTGGTTAATGTTTTCATAATATAATATTTATTTTTAATACAGGTGTAAAGATGGATATCATCCTCAGATATTTCAAACTGTAAAACGATAAAAAGTTATATACCTATTGATTTTAATTTGCTTAATTTTTTATCAAGATGGTATTTCTTGATACAGAGAACAATAATATGTCATCGGATAATAGTGAAATGTATTATACAAATTCTATAAGATCAAAAGCGTTGAAATTATCTCAACCTAATAGCTTGCATAGATCATCTTGGTCAACTAGTTGTACCTATGGTAGTGCTAACACCAGTAGCCCAATACATTTTGACATTCCTCAGGGTCATAGCACCCCCAATGAGCGAAAAAAATCTATGAAAAACATATCAAATAAAGCACATACAGTTATTTTAAATGCACAAACTGATAGTATATTATATTCAAATACAAATAAATCTGAAAATATTGGAGTAGGGAAAGATTGTTTGGAAGATGTTTCAATGACAAATAAAATTGAAAATAGTCAAATATTTAATACAAATGCAACCGTTGCTTCTGATAACTTAAAAATAACATACAATATTAGCACATTAAATGAGCATGCAAAGAATGGTGATACATTTTTGAACAAAACTGGTCCTTCGGACATTTGTCAAATGGGATTGAATTTAAAAATGTTTCCAAAATATATAACGCCATATCTTAATAGCTTAAAACTAGATTTTTTGCAACTGATTAATAATCATAATATGGCTGAACCTGATACACAGATAATTAGAGGATCAAAAACGGTTAATGACATTATAAAGACAATTGAGAACATTTTGAAATGTAATATGAATGCTAATATTGAAACTAAATTTAAAAAGAAAAAATGTTCAACAATAAAATTTCTAAGTGTTGATTTTAATGCTTTAAATGTATTAAATCATAAATTGGATGGTATACATAGAAAAATAGAATCAGTTGGATTGCCATTAAAAAATAAAACCAAAACCATGCAAAAAACAAATGAAAAATCTGCAACAGATTTAGATGCACAACACTACAATGATTACATGGAGCTAAGATATTCCAATTGTTTTCTTACCGATTCTGAATCATTTGAACCTATTCTTGATGATACTGGTAATGTTGGATTGTCATTAAATAATAAAACCAAAACCATGCAAAAAATAAATGAAAAGTCTGCAACAAATTTAGATGCGCAACACTACAATGAGTACAATGATTACATGGAACTAAGACATTCCAATTGTTTTCTCACCGATTTTGAACCACTTGAACCTATTCTTAATAGTACTGATAATGAGATTTCATCAACTGGAAATAAGGCATTAACTGATTCATCTCAGCACATTAGGGAATTAAAAAAATCAATTGATTTATCACTTGCTTCTACAATAGAAAATACTTCAGTTTCTAATAAAATAAATACATCACCTCAAGAAAAGTCTTTAGAAAATAACAGTCTAAATTTAGTTGACTCAAAAAATAAAGACATTTCAGAAGCTACAATGTCACATATTAATTTACCTGATACAGAATTCCAGCCCGATGTGTTAACTCCTGTGAATAACAGTTATTCTAATAGCTCTCATGTGGACGTTTATAATAATATTCAGGGAGAAAAAAATGGAAACCAATATACGTTGAGAAAATTTCCAAAACCAACTGAACACTTTATTTCACCGTTTAATCCTACTTCAGTAAAGAAGAAATTAATTCGTGCTAAAAGTAACTATAAAGATGTATTTGTTTGTAGCGGAAATGGTAAAAACAAAGTGGCATTACAGTATAAACTTCATTCGGTGTTCAAATGTGATTCTAGCGAATTAATGAAAAAAATATGCCCAGAAAGGGTCAACTGTGAAAAAAATAATAAACACAACTCAACTCACTTTAGTATTTCAAATGTGATACCTAAACAAATTGATAAACCTTGTCGTTGTGGGATATTTCCGTCTCAAGTTCCTCCTTGTTGGAATAATTCATTACATAAATCTATACATCAGAATTTACATAAAACTCGATTTAAATGTGAAACTTTAGCTATCGATGTAATAAATAAAATCAATGATAACGGCTTTCTTTATGAAATAATAGACGTAACAACAAATTGTAACGATAAAAACCTCAAGTTGACACTGAAGAAAATTAACGAATTTATTAACATAGAACTAAATCACTCAACAAAGAACATTAAAATTAAACGTTCGAATCATTCAATACTCATGGCCGTTGATCCCAATTATGAAATAATTGGATATTTAGAAACAGAGCCACTGCAGGATGCGTGCATATTTCAAAACGATGAACTTTCAGATAATTTGATTGCCGTAAAATTTGGTATATTTAAATTATGGGTGATGGTCAAATATAGAAATAATAGAGTAGCATCAAATTTATTAAAACAATTTTGCGATGGAAATAATGTAGGTATAAATGACATTGCTTTTGCCTATCGTGGTAGTCAAGGAATTTCATTCATCAAAAATTATTTTAAAAATAACTCTGTTTTAATTTATTGAATTATATAACATGTCATTACTTGACAATTTAATCAAATATTTATCTTAATCAAATAGTTCTCATTATATAAAGTGTATTTGATTTTAAATAATAGAATTAATATCTGTTTTTTAATATTTTATAAATTATTTTAGGTGTAAAAATAAAATTAAAAACTTTTCCAATGTATAAAATTATAGTAATATAACGATTATAATATACCTATATTGAAATATCTAAGGTTCATAACATACCAAATATATACTTATTTGTTTACTTCTATGATATTTTTAGTCATCAATTATTGATATTTTTAGCTTAATAACTAATAAGTAATAACGGTGGTTATATCTTGTATACCTCAATAGAATGAGCTAAATATCTATATTATATTAACTAATAAGTATAGATATATGGAATACAATATAATAATATAATGAATATTCATTAAAAGAAAATTTGGTTTTTAAAAATAATTCTTTATTTAATTATTAGCAATGACTAAATACACGTCTACAATTGATTTAATTAAATAACATTATTAATGGGTAACCTGGGTAAGTCATAAAACATAATTTACAGATTAAAAATTGATAAAAATGTCATCAGGCTATCAGACATTGAATTGATTTATTAGTAACATAATATACTATACTATTCCAACTCTAATGTAATAAGACAAATTAAATAATTTAATTATATTCAAAAAAGTTACCTTAATATGATATAAGATTAAATAACAAATTATAAATGAAATGTACTATACTTAATAAATTATGTATCCCATATTATCATGTTCATGTAAGTACTATTTCTACAGACTTAATATTGTATTTTCATTTTCAAGAATTTCAAATTCTAAAATACCGATATTTTACAATATGATTAAAGAAAACATTAATGATTAATCCAAGGTCTGAAATAAAATATTTTAAAAACAGCCATTTGAAAATAATGAATTTATTATAGCACTATTATTATTACAGTGATTATACTTAATTATATAATTAACCTGTATTTTCAAGCCATATTACATCTATAGTATTAATTATTAAACTACAGACCTATTATGTGATTAAACTATTAGGTATCTAGATACCAAATGCTTTTCATTTTGGATTAATAATTGAATGTGATAATTATTTATTTTTGAGGCCTGGAGACCATTAAATGTCTACTCAAATGGTCATTCTTTCATATCTAAAGGGACAGAAAATTCTAATTAAAAAAATTGTACTGGCTAATTTAAAATTTCACTAAGATAATCAGCATAAAAGGAACAAGATGTTAAAGATATAGTGCTAATACATATACATAACAAAGCACAAAATTCTGGCAGGCTAAAAAACAACTCCTAAGCCTATCAAAATTTAAAAATATTAAAAATGAATTACTGTATTAGAACATTTTATAAATGTTTTATATTATATATTATACAAGATAGAAAATAAATATTGAAAGAAAAGTTGATTATTAAATAATTGAGAGGGTCTTAAACCAAATAGTAAATACTAAATAAATAGGACGTTAACAATAAATTACCTCTAAAGTTGGGTAGGTATTTTGTTTATAATAATGAAGTTTCTATAGCAAACAAAATGAAGAAAATAAACCACTTTGTCCTTGTCATATATTAAACCATAGAATAAGTCAGAACAGAAATCGTTAAGGATTTACACACGAAATATGATACATTAAATTGCGCCTAATATTATAATATTAAACGTCTATAACTAGTATTTAAATTTAAACCAAAAATATAAAACGGTAGTATTTTAAAAATTAATTTTAGTCATTACTCATAATTATATTTTGATTAATTAATAATGAAATAAATAATTTTATGAAAAACAATTATGAAAATAAATTATTTATTTCATAATTAAAAATAAAATAAAACATCATACCAGCTGCTAACAGTGTTTAAAATAATAAATGAAAACAAATTTCATACTAATATTAACTTCTATTACTTTTCTCCATTCATCATTTGGTAATCTCTTCCATAGTAAAACAATATCTTTATAAATAACATTTGATGAAATCATAATTTACTTATATTTTCAATAAGCATAAGATATTTGTTTACTTATATGATTCATTAAAAAAAATGTTCAACCAATTAAAGGAATATTCATAAAGTGTAGTAACAAGGAACTTTAAATCAAATTTATATCAATAATTTACCCAATTAGCGAAAAACCAGTATATTACTATAAGGACACTAGAAAAAATAAAATTTTATTCCATTCATATAAAATCATAATAGTAAAATTAAATTATATGACAAATTGACAAATACATGTTAAAAGAATAACTAACACTTGCACCATAAAAAATATATCAATTAAACATATACAATAGGAATTAAAAGTAACAATAGATCAGATTGTACATAAGAACATTGGATAAAATGGCTCTAACATTTGATTTAGTTTCTCGTACTTAATTGGTTTTAATAACAATTTACCTCCAGTTTTTCATTGGATACTAGTTCATAATAAAGTTAGTTTTATTATATTGATATCTTTTGTTATTCTGTTTTATTTAATTATTACATAAAATAAATGTTTTAAAACTATGTATATCATCATGAATTTTACTCTATTTAATTAGAATTGTATGATGGAGGAGGTACATCAGGACGGCTAACACTATCTTCTCCGACAGCAACTTCATAAGAGGGAGGTGGAGGAGGAAACTTCTTCATGTTAGAATCATTGTTGGGGCGCAAAAGATTCTGAACAACAAAGTTTGATTCTATATAGTGAATAGTAGGTAGAACAGAAGCTCGTTTTAGTGTCAAATATTTGTAACAACTCCAAACAACAGCAACAAAATATCCCTGAAATATAAAAAAATTATTGATCAAAATGTTATCAAATGTTAAATATAATTCTAAACAATTTTTAAAACAAAGTAATTGTTTTCATATTGAGTATTATGGAAGTAATATAAATATACAAACTAATACATACAAACCTTTGATATTATTGAAACCAACAAAGAAAATATGACAATTAAGGATATGTATTGGGGATTTATTGAAGTAACACCATTAGGTATATACTCAGATTTGGTACGGATCATGAGACGATGAAAATCTGGTAAGTAACAAATGTATCCTAAAGCTGACAATCTAAAAAAATATAAACCAAGTTAGAATTTTTTCTGCATGTAAATAATTTTAATTAATCATACTGATCATATTACATTATACATGTAAGATGAGAATCAATAATTTATTTTAATAAAAATGAAATAATTTTTTATGGCTTAAATTTGAAGCTCTATCAAACCAGTTTATATATTTCCTTTTTATCATGATAATTGGAATATATTTTATAGACAAGTTAAAAAATAAAAAAATTAAAACTGAATTAGGATAGACGTGTTGAACATTTTATATTTCCTGTTTTAGTATATGATATATAATATTATAATTATAATAATAAATAAACACAATAAATTGATTGAAGGTCTTTATTAATGTTAGGCTGCACTGTGAGCATGAGTTATCAACACAATAATTACAATTTGCAATATAAATATAAAGGTAAAGATGCAGTTTAAATTTAAAAAATGAACATTTCTTGGTACACATAGAATTAAGAAATTCTATTTCTAGACAATTAAATTTTATATTACATTATTTTCAATAATAATTAATTACACCTTTATGCTGGAAAATTTGATGATAATATAATAGTTTTATAGACAGTATTATAAGTATATTTCCGTAAAACTTCATACACAAGCCAAATGTATTATTATGTCTAAAAATATTTAATTTACTGAAAGTAACTCTTATTTCTATAATCTAGCCACAAAATAGAATAGTGCAGTGATTCTCAACGGTTCATATTACATTAAAAAAAAATTATATTTTCAGTGTAGTGGTTAAACAATAAAGTTAAACCACATTTAATCTTGTATATTGTAATCAGATCTCACACTTGGAAATATTCATGACAAAATAGATAGGTATGCTAGCAACAAAACGATTATTGTCGAGAATGTGCACCCTTCCCGCACTTCATCTAGAACTGGGGCGTAGACTGTTCTCCGCATTGTCATGCCAATGCCGATTGGCCATTGTTCATCGGAGAACGGATGACGTAATATTTGTGGTGGGGGGGGGTCTGCATATTAAAAATTTGATAGCATACCTATCTTTTTTGTCATGGAAATATTTATCTGTATATACCTATTATTAGATTCTAACATAAGTACAAACTATATAGTAGCACAGAATAGAATAATATAATTATTATAATTATAATTTACAGTATATTTGTCAATAATTGAATAACACATTATAATATACTTACACAGTCACAAATAAATCAAACAATTGCATACAAAAAAATGGCATCAACATCTTGGGTTTCCCTTTAATAGCACCATAAATCATAGTAGTTGTAATAATTAATGTGCAAAATATGATAAATACAGCAAAATTTAAATTTTCTGAAAAATAGAAACAAAATATTATAATTTTATATCTATATATACATTTTATATTACATTTAAAATGTTAACTTAATTTTAATTTCTAGCTCAGTAAAAGTGCTATATAAATAAAAAGTTAATAAATTAATTTAAAATTTTACCATATCGCAGTGGACGGCCCAAAAACATCCCATAAGTAGTATAATATTCATCATTCTTTACACTACCAGCAGGTTCATTAATATCATCTTGATCATAATTTGAAAATACAGGACCATCAGTTGAAAAAGAATTCAAATTAACAGTTGGCATATTTCGTTCAGCTAAAGCAGTAGGTAATTCATTGCGTTCTATTATAGAAGTTCTTGTTATTTGAATAGGTTTTAATAACTCAGGGTGACGCAAAAACACTCCCAATGTACTTAATGCCAATAATTGTAACATCTAGAAAAACAAATAAACAATAATAAGTAAAATGTATAGCATATTTTATAATTCATATTTTTCTTACCAAATGCCATAATCCAAGAAAAATTGTTCCTGTTCGGACATGACAACAGAGAAGACAACGCCACTCATTTTTACGACGTTCAATAAATTTAAATGCAGAGACTGTAGGTGGTTGTTGAGTTTGCATCTGGAAAAATATTTGTAAATAAACTATATTATACAAATTAAAATAAATAAATGCATTATTAGTATGGTATATTTGACTTTCAATTATTTTAATACACATTATTCAAACTGTTGTTTAAATTTTGCTCTATTTCCAAAATAAGGTAAGTAATTAAGTTAAAATGTTTTACAATACTTTAATTTATTTAATACTTCAAAATTTAAGTATAATAAAATTGTCCGAGATTAAGCAAAGCAATACTTAAAACACCAATAAATGAGGATACAACATTAATACTGATGATGTACAAATGTATAATTAATGTAAAGAAGAACAAATAAGTTGTATAATTTTATTGTACTTGGGTAAATAATAAAATTTAATATAAATAATTAGATTACATAACACAATGTGTTTTGATAGAATCTTTTTTTGTCTATATTATAATTAATATGGACCTATTTTACTCGATTTTATGTATTAGAATAATTATTATTATAGAATGCAGCTCCCAATTTTCAATTAATTGAATTGTTTAATATTATTTAATCAATAATATACAGACAACTGACATTGAGTATCAACAAAAATTCATTTGAAATTTATGTAAGCAATAACACAATATAATTACACTGATAATGAATACAAAAATATTCACATTGAGTATAACTATATAAATAATAGTAATAATAATATATTATCTTCTTTTCTCATAATTTGTTCATATTTATGAAAATTGTTTGGATACTTTACAAAAACCTTAATTTAACTTAATATTATTTTAAAATCAATCTTTGATTAATATTATAAAATTAAAAATTAAAATATTTATGTTTTTTTGGAAGTTAAAAATAAAACTGTATACATTTTTTTATGCATTATTAAAATGAAGGATTCAGAAAAATAAATTATAACCTAACAAATAAAAATCTAGTATACTATGGTAACAATCAATAGTTTTTAATCTTAAAAAATGAAAATAATAAACTAAATTATATTAAAATCCATTCAAATTTGGAAGTTAGTATAAAAGTATACTTGATTTATGCTAAATCTAATTGAAGTAGTATAGTACAATTAGTTATTAACAAACTCAATCTTTAGTATCCATTGAATGTTTATATAATATTTTTTATTACTTATTATTTAGGCTTATTAATGTTATTATACAATAAATATGACAAATATACCAAATAAGGTATTGAAAAACATTTTAATTTTGATTAGAATAAAGTAGACTATGTAGGTATTATACAAAATGTCTATAACTATTAAAGTAGAATATTTTAAATCAAACAATTGCATTAGAAGTTTCAAGAGTTGTAACAATATTGCCAATAGACATTATGTAAAAATGTGATTGTTTAGAATATATTAAGATTATTTAATTGTGCACCCTAAGATAAAGTTCATTACAGGGAGCTTATATGGAGTATGAATAGTACATTGTTCTCCTTGAACTTTACAATAACTTAGACTTTACCAATACTGGGCACCAGCATATATATATTTACAAGAAAAACAAAATAGAAATAAAACAAACATCCATAAAATACCAACTCTAAAATAAATACTAAAAACATGATTACTAACTCATTAGACGATAACAATTGCATACCAATTAGAATAATGACTCCACTTAAGTAAAAAGAGTCCAAGGTTCCAAGCAAGTCAGAAAACAGATCTAATGAATATAATAATGGTATAATAATATAATTCTAGAGACCGGATTTTAAGAATAAGAGAAGAGTCAAAAATAATAAATTATAGTTTTGTTGTGTAAGGGAAAAATTTGAAACAATTTCTAACCAAACTTGGGCTAATAATATAAACTTTCAACAGTCTTGCCATGATTAAATAATTAAATGAATAATATCAGAGGTGTGTTGCATTAAATCACCATATGTTGCATGGGGTATCAAAGCTTACAGTGCAATCACCATAGCATACACTATTTTGCGGCAAGTGCAGCATAGTGTGTAAACCACATTGTAAGCAAACAATAGACAGATGTATCCTTTTGTTTGTACCTAAATGTATGCCAAGCACGATAATAACAACTACACAAAAGCTATGACGGAATTAGCCTATAACGCCTAAATGGTGCCTCTTTACACGTTCTCAGGGTTCAGAATCCAACGTTACAGTATAGAAGGCAATGTAACATAATATAACACCATGGGGATGAACCAAACAGACGATAACTTTATAATAAATTCAGTTCTGTGACATAATATAATATATATTATGTAGGATCGTAAATCACAGCCGTGGTCATATCGCACGACAGAGAGAGAAGACGATCTCGAATCTCCAGCGGGAATCGTTTTCGGAGATTTTGGGAACGATCAGGTCATTCAAGTGCAAACCCAATGGGTCTCCCTTGAGCCCGATGTCGGACGATAAACCTCGACCGCTACAATTTACTGTACGAACACTACGAACTATGAAAGTATGAAAGTACGATCAGTGATCAATCGGGTGATGTACAATTATACAAAAATCGCAGTGGCATAGTGCAACGTCGAAAAATATTACTTGTTCACTTACCGTGGTTGTGTTCGGTTGCGAGCGCGACTTTAATGTCTCAACAATCGGACGACTACGATGACGACAACAACATTCGGAACGACGACGACGACGGCGGCGGAATGTGCGAACACCAATTGGCGACACGGAGAAAGACAAGGACGGTAAAGCACCGCGCACACGACTGCGAGCGGAAACTGGAAAGCGTCGGCCTGGGACGCCAAGTATTGATTGATAAAGGCGCGGGACGACGGATGTGGGTGCGCGGGTTAGCGGGGTGAAAGGTTGACTGGACAGGGGGTGCGAAGGTGTCCTTGGAACGGTGGGCGAGAGAGAAAGAGCGACGCTGCTAGCGGCCGTGTGTAAAAGTGCAACGAAAACAGATGACGGCCGCCGCTAATTGTATACAAGCTCCTTGAACGACCGTGGTTGACGGTCTGCAAATGAAATTTATTATATTAATATTAATATATTATTATCGTTCGATGGTAGTGACGTTTTGTCGCTATATTATTTATGACCAAGCTACTATTCTTCGACAGCGACAGGTCATCGAATCGACGCGAGTACCTTTTTAGTTCCTACCGACGACGACGGCATCAACTTACTAAAATTCTACTATTATAACTGAACTTTTGTAATTATATAGGTTTCACCGTAAATAGTATTCCATTTAAACATTTTAAACCGAGTAGTGAGTTGAACTCTGTAACCTATTATTATTATTATTATTATTATTTTCAAACACTGACTCTGAAGGTATCGGTATTGAAAATACTGGTATTTGTATTTTGTTTTATCGGCAAACTTACGTAATTACCGAAAACACCATGAAAACTTCGTGGTTCATTCAGAGAAAATGGTTGGGAACGTGGGACTACAACTAACTAAATAAAACAACAATTATAAAATACTAGTAGTAATGGTTTTAATATTGAAAATTATAACTAAGTGAGCTGTAGGAGAACTCAATTATAAAATTAGTAGAAGATCCGTCAAGCTAAGCTTAATACCACGGCTACCACAGGATATTTTACTTAAACCCAAAGAACACTTTAGAGTCATACACAGATCTAGACTTATAAAGTTATAAGCTAACTCATTTTTTTTTTATACATTATTGTAAACACTTTACACTATTATAAACATAAAAACATATAAATTGTAATTAAAAGACGTTGTAAAAATACCTGGTGTATTGCAATTAAATTAATAAATAAAAAAATAAAAGTATTGTTCACACAAAAAATAATATAATGTGTAATCAATTTTCCGTAGTCTTACTAAAGCTTTTAAATATGATTCATGAAACACGTAAATATATTAAATAATGACAAGTAAATAAATATAAGACAAGTGGGTACACACAATTAAAATGCTTGTTATTATGCTTACATATATTTCATTTTTTGACGAACCAATACCACCTATATGAACACAAATTTAATTTGAAATATTTCAAAACGCTGTTTTTAAAAACCGTTTATAATCATTTTAAAACACATAAACATATTTTGTGTTGATTTAAAAAAATGTTGAGTTGTTTAGTTTTAACAGTAGTACTAGCCATTAGGTACTTTAAATTCTGAGCCAAGTAAGTATATTTTACTGATATTTTAACGTATTACAATATTATAAAATGTATTTACTTTATTTCTCTTTTTATGATAAACTTAACCGCGGTAATCAATTTTCAATTATATTTCCAAGCAATGGTATTGGACACAGATGGTAATAAATGATATCAACAAGAAACGTTATTTATCCATTATAAATGAGAAACTGTAAAAATCGTAGACAATTGTTTTATATAGTCATCATTTTATCAAGCAATAGTACATACACATTTTCTTTTTAGATTCTGAATAGTGATGGAATCTATTGGTTTTACAATGATGTGTTTTTATTTATTTTTATTTTTAATTTTTTTTTTTGGTTTTTGAGATTTGGTTTTTTTTCCGTGTGGGCATTTTTTCCGAGATTCGCTGCACGTAAATTTGCTATGAGCCTATGTTACGTTATACCTTTGCAAGACAGAGACAACGCATACAATATATTTATGAATTTATAAATAATATTATTTTTAACTTTAAAATATTTAAGCAATTCCATATTATGTTATTGTATTTTTGAAAGTGTAATAACCATATGATTAATGATGAATAATTATTATTATTAATATGATAAATTAATAAATTTCATAGTGGATATACTATAATTCTAATTTCATAATGAAGTCATAATATTCATACGCCTATTATACGATTATAACAATGTCTGCAAAACTGTGTACTACAAGACAACGATTAGAAATAAACGGAATAAAATATGGATGTGTATAACTCAAAAATATGAATTACTTATTGATAATTTACGTACTTATAGGCATAATTTTCAAGCGTATACGCTTATATGGTGACAATTTTTCTAATTTTTTTTTACAAAGTTCAGATTGTTATTATTGACATATTTTTTCCGCAAAATAAATATACATTATACAGGTCTCATACAATTGGTTTTTATGATGATTAAAAACGTCATACCTACTTTATTTCTTTTAACTATTACAATTTTTATTTTAATTAGAGAAAACAGTGCACTTGTAGAGGATATATGGTGAGGGTATTGTGATAATATTATTGATATTTTTATGTAATTAATGTTGTGTTGACAATACAATATGTCAATATCAGTAGCGTATACTAGTTTTCTAGAAGGTAATGCAGTATTGATCATTTTATACCCACCCACCTACCAAGTACCAATATGAGATTGATATATGGATATATGGTATGTGATATGGATGCCACTGTTCAGGACTATCAGCCTTGTTTAATATTGCCATCCGTAATCACTTCAACTGAGTATAATGACCATGGGCTCTAATATTCTACTTGTATAATATTTTCATTCAAAATACAACCCCCCCCCAAATCTACCCCCACCCCACCATTTTTGACAGTCCATACAGTTACATTACTTAGGGTCCCAAGTATACGTCACTGGTCAATATACATTACGTTTACAATTGGGCGGCATTTATCAACCGTATAGGAAAAATCAAATTTTCGTAGTCCTATACAACGAATCGGAGTTTTTTTTCGAGCATTCGGTGATTTTGTTTTCTGATAAGTTTTTGCGAAGGTTTAAAAATTCAAAAGATCCGTGACGTCCGTTTTCATACGTACAGAGAA
Organism: Chaitophorus viminalis; assembly: GCA_025469195.1. Classification (NCBI taxonomy): domain Eukaryota; kingdom Metazoa; phylum Arthropoda; class Insecta; order Hemiptera; family Aphididae; genus Chaitophorus; species Chaitophorus viminalis. The sequence goes on from JAIPRK010000668.1 coordinate 112,804, forward strand.
TATTGTATCGTGTCGATTCATCTGTTTAAGCGTTTGGTGTCGGCCGATTGCATTTATGTTTGTTATTGCATTGTCCTCGATCGTTGTACAGTTGATTTTTCGGTACGCTGCTCTCCTCGTAATTTTCGGTGATACGACCATCATCGTTAATTAGCCCCACATACATAGTTCTACTGATGACGACATCAACCGTACAATATACGTATTATACAACACAGTTTTATCTGTGTCAAAATTTCTTGAGCTAATCGGTTCTCGCAGTAAAATCATCGAACCTGAACAGTTAAAACAAGTTTTGATCTGAATATAATATAGTCGCTTATTATATCAATTCGTCTTGAAAATGCCACTTTATTCTTCGGTCTTAGTGTTATTTTGACATTGTTTCTATATTTTATTTGAATCCCGTTGTTTTCCGCAAAAAGACTCGCACACAGATTCCTCGCAAGCCATTTTATCATCCGTGTCATTTTAGTATGTATTAGTTTGTATAATTGCACCATGCTTTTCTTCAAAATATTTATTAATCCATTTTTCCTCCCGAAATCGAAGTCATTATACATTATAGTGATCAATTGGAAAACATTGCCGAGTAATAGAACATTTTTTTTATCCGACGGGGATCGAAAATACTGCAATTCAGTTATATTTTTGCCCTCAGAAATTGTATTGCACCGTGCCTATTATTGTAACTATTCTTGTTATACCTATTCATTGTTAGTTGGTCTGATCGATTTACCTACACCCAGAGTTTATTCTTAAGAGGTTCACACACAATTAACTGTGCCGGCCGTTAACTGAGTAAAAATTATACCGTTATCTGAATTGAAGCCTTTCAAGTCTGAAAGTGTATACACATACCCTACATCAATTTTTCTCTCAATAATGTTCAGTTATTATTCGAGCTTCGAGCTAAAAGACTGCGAGAAGTGCTCATTTTCCTCGATTTATCGCTCATACTTGACGTCACACGTGATAAACTGCACAGTTAAACTGATCGTGTGTGATATATATTTATATTATATTGTATAGTATATTGTTGAAATCACCAAATATGAAACAAAATAGGATACTATACGTTTTTTTTTATAAACGGTGTTATAAACGATTTCTGTATGTTAAACTTTATACATAATAAATAATAATATTAGTACTATAATAACCTCAATTACAGTTAACCCATATCGTTTTCACAAATTTCATTTAACGCTAAAACTTAAAAGTAAATAAATGTCTATAATATCGTTTAGTAGGTTAAGAGGGAGTCACGCACAAACTAATATTCCAATTGGCAGTGCGCGGTTCAAAGTCTCTGATTTCTGAAAAACAGCTTTTCATTATTGTCTTTATTTATTTATTATTACGAGTATTCGCTTTGTCCTAGGTTTTTTTTTACAATTACGAATTACCCATTGTTAAGATGTGAGATCACTAATTCATCAACGCTATTCTACACACATCGATCTCTCGACTATATAATTTTACATTATATACATATGTAAATTAGTATACTTCATCTATGGCTGTAGAATGTATATGTTAGATGTATACGAGTGTTGTATTATGCATTTTATTATTTTAATAGTACTATGAAGGTACTAACTACTATATTGTACATTTGTACAAATGTATAGTCATGCAGATACCTGCAACAGCAGTGCGGTAACTAAAACCATTACATGATCTCAATGTTAGGCGTTAGCAGTACTGATAAAATAATTATATAAATTAAGATTACAACAGTATCTGAACTACACTCATATAGTATACATATATAGCATTATAGCTAAATGTCTATATTATGTAGATTGTAGATATCATAAAATATAATACATAAAAACTGTGGGCCTGGATTCATATCAATCTACGAAGACTACAAATTCACAATTTCAAATATATTGTGTAATATTGTATTTCGTTAAATTATAGTATCGTTTAAAATAATGGAGATACTATACTTACGAATTCACGAATTATCTGTTTTCTCAAAACTATATTCAAACCAAGTGAAGATAAATAATTATTTAAGTTAAAAATTGTTATTTCAAGCGTTTTGCTGAACTATATTAAAAGAACTATTAATTAAACTTCAAATTTTTAATAGCAAAAAATTAGCGAATATAATATTTAGGTCTTAAAATACTACAATCACATTTTAATTCTATTCTGAATTTTAATTTTCTATTCTGTGCTTCTCTACGTACCTATTTGTTCAACATTATAAGTCCATGTACGATCTTTGTGGTGAACTGATGAAATTAGGTAATGTATTAATATAATTTATTGAATATTTTTAAATATTTTTTACAATATCAATACGAGTATATCATTATATTATAAAAGGTCTTGCCTATGGAGTATAAATTTAATCATTGCATAATATTTGAAATTATTATCTATATGGGCTACGACTACGACCAGGTTTCAAATAAAAAAATCAGCTAATTAAATAACACCAAATAAAATAAATATAATACCAATAAATTATACCAATTATTACTGGCCAATTACTGACCGTTTTTAGGTATAATTCAAAAATTTAGCTATGATACCAAATTTAATTTCATGGAATATGAATTTCCATCCAATTTTTGACAATCGATTTATAATAATAATAAAAATAAATGTATTAATCTTCGTTATACTCCAATATTTATGTCTAGGGCTCCAGGTTAGTTTGCATTTGCATTTTTATTTCAGTAATTAGGTTTCTGGCTTAGTTAGTTATAAGTTAATATCATGGCATAACAGATGAGGTGTTTATATTTTTAAGTACCTATATATTTTTACCTATTTCCTGAATTATTGAATTTATAGAAATGACTTTTAAAATATTTTTTAGTGCATTTTTGCAATACCTAAATAAATAAAATTATTAGGATTAATATTATATTATACATGATTATAACAAGATAAATGAGTTTTACGATTTAAATGTTGTGTCAAGTATACTGAATAGTACATTAAATAAATTTGATAGATATGACTACACCTACATGAGGAAGTCACAACTTCACGACACATGGCTGATTGAAATTACTAAGATATAATATAACTGGACAACTTTCCGTCGTTATTATCATTGAAACTATATAAAATAACGAATTATATTTTGCTCATTTGCTGTATCTGAAAACAAACGATTTATCAGATCAATATAATTATAGCGTATCGATGATAAATAATTAAATTTTCCTTTCAGATAAGTTGCTGTATAAGGAAATTGAAGCATTTTTACTGCTCCAAAATGTGATGACAGACACAAAAATAAAATAAACAAACTTAATTGTAAAATCAATACATTTATCACTCCATTTAGAATCTAAAAATAAAATAAAAATGCAATATTTCATACATTTATGAATTATAATGATTAACGTTTGACCACTGCTAGTATATGTGTTTCCTAGAAATTAGTAGATATGAAAAAATCAAATTTTACCTTGACCTTTGGGTCCGGCCCTTTGATGTATGAGTTAAATAAGGGTGTATGATAGTAGATATCACACTGAAAGATATCGGCTCCTTGACAATTTGATTTTAATATTTTTAAGTTTTGTTTTTAATGTTCAATCACTATTCAATTAGTTATTATTAACCTTGTATAAATTAAAATTTTGTAAGGGATCTTGTATACAAATTTCAAATTAATCGTTATTTGTTACTCTTCGAAATTGTTTTCATTCCTCAATTATCTTTTTTATTCTTATTTAGGTTTGTTTATAAACTTAAAGTCCACACTCGTACACTCCATGTTTCCACACATTCTTAATGTAAATTGTAAAATGTGAAGTATTTTATATTAATTAATATTGTTAAAATATAATCGGCGTCTGAATTGAATTTTTAGTTTTAGTAACTCGTGTCGCTCTCTAGTGACACATTCGTGATAGAAACACACTACACAGAATAGAATAAATAATAAGAGGAACCAACGTAATTTATTATTATAATAAATTATAATAGAACCATCAGAAACGCTTGATATTTTTTTCGGCCATGTACCATGTACACGACGTCGTGGAACTCTGAATCTGAGCTGAAAAAAAAAACAATTGATGATTATTAGACAATCATTAACAACAACTCTCGATGTACCGATAACACTGTAACAGTGATAATTCCCGACGTGTTGTCCGTTCGCAAACGTCATGTCGGCCATACCCATGCGTGCAATACCATAACCGTATCGAATGTCGAAGCAGCTTACACAGTCTACAAGCGCAGTTCTACAGGAAAATACAGGCTTTAGGATCGTTGAAGCATGCCTAAACGTACATTGATGAGCTGATATACCGAGGTGTCGCAGGTATCAGCCGAGATGACCAAGCCGGAGTTCAAGCCCGAGCAGCACAAAAAGTATTTCCGCCGCTCGCTGGACCTGTTGCCCGGCGAGTCAGCAGTTTTCGATTATTCGCGGCTGACCATACTGTATTTTGCGCTCATCGGCCTGGACATATTGGACGGTCTGGACTCGTTGGGCGATGTCCGCAAGAAAGACATTGTCGAATGGGTGTATAGGCTGCAGCTAGTTCCCAGCAACCATTGTCCCATGCACAAGTGCGGGTTCATGGGCTCCACTACGGTGATCCATTTGAAGAACCATCCAAACTGTGAGAAATTCTGTGAAAGCAATGTTGCCATGACGTACATGGCACTATGTGTTCTAGTTACACTGGGTGATGACTTGAGCCGTGTAAACAAATCGGCTGTGCTTCAAGGTGTCGCATCTCTGCAAAAACCTGATGGAAGTTTCAAGAGCAACTATGAACATGGTGAGAGTGATTTACGGTTTGTGTACTGTTCATTGGCCATATGTAATATACTAGACGATTCATCAGCTATCAATGTAAACAATGCTATCAAATTCATTTCAAATTGTTTTAACTATGATGGTGCCTTTGGACAAAACCCAGGAACTGAATCACATGGTGGTTCTACTTACTGTGCAATTGCTTCATTATCACTCTTAGACCAATTAAATTCTGTATTAGATGAAAATAAAACAAAAATATTAGAACGTTGGGCAGTTAATCGTCAAACCAATGGTGGTTTCCAAGGAAGACCTAATAAGGATCCAGACACTTGTTATTCTTTCTGGTTGGGTGCTACTCTCAGTATTATGGGATCACTAGATAGGATAAACAAAGACAGGAATAGAGATTTTGTTCTCAATAATGCCAACTTGATAACTGGTGGATTTAGCAAAAATATGGATTCAATTCCAGATCCGATGCATACCTGTTTAAGTCTTTGTGGATTGAGTTTAATTGGTGAAGAAAAACTAAACCCAATTAATCCAGCTCTTAATATTACTATAAGAGCAACCAACTACTTGAAACAAATTCAGTAAAGAAATAACCGAAAAAAATTTTAAATACCATATATTAAAACTTGTATATTTTATATCTAGATTTAAAATATTTTAGATACAATTTATTTAATATTAATCAATATAAGCAATGACTGATGTATGTATATTATTTTTTGATTTATACAATTAAATAAAATTGTACAAAATACATTATTTTTTTCATATAAAGTTGTTTTTGCTTTTATTTGATTTCTGATGATTGAAATTTTTATTTATTTATATATGCTGTGATTATTATTATAAAAAACACATCTAAGAATATATGACAATCTATTAAATATTTGAATATGTCTTTGTTATTTTATTGGTTTCACTATTGTATTGTGTTTTGAATATTAATAAATATCTATTAGAAATAATACAGAAAATATAAATGGCTGCTATTCAGAATGTTCAGATATGTGTGGTTAAATATTTGTAAAGAACAATATTTAAGTCGGTAAAATATTTGAATATTCAATATTGTACATCATATTTGTATTTTATGTAAAAATAATTTTATCAGTTTATCACTTATATAATATATACATATGATAAACTTTTTTCCAAAAATGTTGGTTTTGATAATGAACAGCTTGTTGAAAATACCTGGACATCAGCTGAAACATGAAGTTAGAAACAGTATAGCTGATAACCTATCAGTCTTAAGAGATTTGAGAATAACTTAATTTCATTTCAGAAAACTCCTTCAAAAGTTATCATACTGTGCAGATAAATTATTTAATTCTTTTTTCACAGGGATTTCATATTATTTTATTTGTCGTGCAACATTTTTAAATATGAATTTAGCAGCATTAACTAAAGCTGGTGAGTAACTATTTTTCTTAGTAACTTTTAATAATTATCTAAAATTATTAATTTTAGTAAAATGTTTCTTATTATTCATTTTTCCCAATGTTTATTATGGAGTTATGGGTCAAATTATAAGAATCATTTTAGAATGATTACTCAAAACAATAAAGGCATTGAGTGTGTAATTAAATAATTATTTATCATTAATTAGAAAGAAAGCAATTACATATTGACTTACTTGTTCCACTTAATGTGTTATGAAGTTGTAAAACGTATTTGTATTAAATAAGTTATGATCTATGAGTTTTAATTTATATACTTAAACATATACATATCACTAATATCTTGATATATTTAAAGTGTATATTATTGACAAATTATTTTACTCCAAATTAAACAACATTTATTCTTGAATGAAGTAATCAGCAGAAGAAAATGGTTAGTTGTATTTACATATTTATTTTTACAGGTAATACAGTATTGCGATCATCAACTCGGGTACCACAACGTATGGTGGCACGAACAAATTATATAAATGTGAACAGGGATGCAGAATTTGAAAATTTGAGTTGGGGAGCCATGACCGACCAAGCTATTTCTTATGCGTTTCTTACAGAAATATATAGAGGTAATTAAAAATAACTAAATCCACTGATTATTATAAACATATATTTATTATATTTTACATCTATTTAAATAACATAGATAATCCATATTCAAATATTATCAAATACATTATAATTATTATTATTTATAAAATATGTTAATAAAAAAAATCTACTAACATTTTTAAAATTAATTAAATTTCTTAGGTGCTGCTGTGTCATTGGCTCATTTCTTCAAAGAACCAGCAACTATAAATTATCCATTTGAAAAGGGACCTTTGTCGCCACGTTTCCGTGGAGAACATGCTCTTAGACGTTATCCATCTGGCGAAGAAAGATGTATTGCTTGTAAACTATGCGAAGCTATTTGTCCAGCTCAAGTAAAATTACTTTCATAATTTTACTTTACTGTTTTTTAAATTTTTTTGATTTATATAGGCTATTACTATTGAAGCAGAGGAAAGAGCTGATGGTAGCCGCCGTACGACACGATATGATATTGATATGACTAAATGTATCTACTGTGGTTTTTGCCAAGAAGCATGCCCTGTAGACGCTATTGTTGAAGTAATATATAATTTTAAGATTAAAATAATAATGGCCGATTAATATACCATATGTTTGATAAATATTTTCCTTAGGGTCCAAATTTTGAATACTCTACTGAAACTCACGAAGAACTCTTGTACAATAAGGAGAAGTTATTAAATAATGGTGATAAATGGGAATCTGAAATTGCTGCTAATATACATGCTGATCATCTTTATCGTTAATATTTTTAAAGAACATAGTAATTATATGTGTTTTAGAATTTTTTTTTTTTTTCATGAAAGATGTTTAATAAATACAATACATGTTAACACATTAGATTCTGACTATATGCATTATATATTCAATATGAGTTAAATATTCTTTAAACAAAATTGATTATAATATTTTAATTAGAATAATTTTTGACTAAAATCATTACTGAAGTACAAGTACTTCAATAATTTAGTCATGAGAAGAAATCGTTTATTGACTTGTTTATTTTTGTATAGTAAATTACAGTATTTAGCTTATACCTAAATATACTAGAAACTAATATAATGTGCTGTCTTTAAAAAGTATTACATAATACCTAAACAGCAGTATATCATTAATTCTAAATAATTTTAGTGATCCTCAGTTGAATATATACTATTACAAGCTGAGTTACCCGGTGTTGCCCGGGGAAATGATTGTGAATGTTTAACCAATTTTGGGATTAAATCGTTGTAGAAACAATACCTTTTTAAGTCATATCACCAGGAATAACGATTAAAATATTTTAAAAATAATTTTTATTGTTTTGTGTAAACTAAATGTTGATTAATTTGTAATTCACGGCTTGAAGCTTTTTTCACTGATTTGTACCAAACTCGCAAGAAACGCAAAGGACACAATTCTGACTTAGCAATACGACTATTTTCTTGATCTGTCTCTCTCTGGTCATCAGTGTGGTTTCTTCACACATTTGATTGACTGCGATGACTTTTGTCAGGTCGTTTCCTCTTCAGCATCGTAAATTGTAATTAAGCAAAGTGATAAAAATTCTCTTGTACATAGCGGTAATCGTCACTCACAAAGATAAAAAGATGCACTCTTTGTCTGAGGTATCGATCGACATAGAGGATGGAAATCAACAGAGATGCTAGATCGCTATATTAATTAACAACCTTCATATTATCAATCTACTATTATCAATAAAATCAACTTTCATTGATGTTTTTTCATACATTTTGTTGTTATTTTTGGCCATATCGTCAGGTGTGCACATAAGAGACCATAACTCTGGAACCACTAATTGCACAGCGTACAAACTTCACATAAACTATTTACATACCAATTTTAATATGTCCTGAAATTTTTATCAAAATCGATTTGGTGGATCTTGAGTTATAAATTTTATTCAAAATGTACACTTATTATAATAACAACCAACAGCAGATTGAGGTAGGTATTTTATTTATATAATTTACTTTGACTCAATACTAAAACTTATATTGTGATGTATTATTCTTAAATGAATAATGAATTAGATAAAAACCTGGATTTTGATTTGACTATGTGCACTTCTAAAATTTATTCAATTATTTAAACTGGTAGTGGTTTTTAATCAATGTTTTGGAAGAGTAATAAAATTAAGAAATTGGACACAGTATCTAAAAGTTTAAAACGGTTTTAAAAGCAAAGTTAAAATGTAAAGTGAATACTTTTTTTTTTCAATTTCCATGGAGCTGATAATATTAATTAGTGTATATAGTTAAAAATATAAGAAAAAATGTTGAGGAAGAGTGCCTCACTCCAAACCCTACAGAGGCACTGGGCTACAGATATATTTGATAATTTTATTATAGCCTCAAGTCTTAGTCACTGACCAATTATAAAGTATGCTGTGCATGACTCGAGTACCTATCTATTGTAATCGTGATTTTCCTGTTGTTTTTTCCCATCAACCATCCGGCATTCTTTCCAAAAGCAGTCTCCCTAAATTTCTAAATTTTGGTTAGTTCGGTACACATGTGACTTTATTTAATAATTTAATATATGATTATAGTAAATTTATTAACCAAAACTCAATATCGTAATACAGGAAAAATGAAGATTGTAGACATAATGACTAATGGACATACAAATGAAAATAGTTGAATGAATAAATGAAAATAACGTAATACATATAATATACCTACAATACAAAATTAAAAGAGTATACGTTCATACATATAGTGTTTTAAGATTTTTGATTCAAAAAAATTAATATATTTATATGTGTAACATGTAAGTATAATATTATTATTATTTTCGATGTTTCTATATGAAGTTAGATATTGACGTTAAAATTGTTAAGTCGTACTTGAGATGTTGAGAAATATTACAGCCGAAAATCAACTAACATAAGTGATAAATCATTCTGCAAATAGTTCTGTTAATTGAATTTATATATTCTAATTTTCATAATTATTAAAATAAAATTGATTTATAATATTCATGACGTATATTAATAAGACATCACTCAACCACTGTCTAGCACTTAAATGTTCGTCATATAACGGCATGAAAACATGATAAATACAGCCACGTGTGTGGGTGGCGAGTCTCATCAGACTTACTAAAAAATAACAACTATATTATTATTTGTTGGTACCTACCTACCGCATTACTGCAAATCTAAAATTAGAAATTTTAATCTTCCCTAAGCTAAAATCAATTTAATCATCGATATGTACTATGTACATTATTTATAGCGATTTCAAATACAATTATAATAATATTATCTACCTACATGTCGTGCTTACTACTATTTATATTATAACTATGAATGTGATAATAATAAAAATTATAATATAAATTAATAAATCTATTGTTGTTTGAGGTACCCTCAAGGCATATGAATATATTTAAAATAAACATCCTTACAAGTTGGTTCAAAAATTAAATCAATATATAATATTAAATGAAAAATGTTATAGCTTTGAACTTATCATATATCAGTTATACGTACTCACCTATATAACTTGCAGCTTTAATATTATTATTATTATTATTATACATGCATATTATTAATTATTTTATATTGGAAATTATTTTATTGTTCTAAATAGTGGTAAATACATTATTGTTATAATACTATTGGTAAGTTCCTAACAGGAAACAGGAAATCCGATAGCAGATGGCAGTTGGGCAGCAGCAAATTACTACCTACCTATTGTGTTACTACAGGCGACAGGTGAATGCATTCGTGCGTTGACTCTTGAGTGGTTGGATGTTTTTAGGTACAGTGTCACACTGCTAAATTCATTTTCGGTTTTATTCGTCAAACACATTTTAGGAGTTCGACGCAAACAGTTGCTCTTAAATATTTCATTATATAATACTGTTTAATGCCCATTATTTAAATAATTAAAGTAATTTTTGTTATTATTGTATTGACTTTATTCGATTGAATTTTCTGTGATTTAATATCCTAATATTTGATGATGGACGAAGACATACGATACCAACGTCTTCCACAATCGTTCTCAGTTAGAGAGCTCGGTTCTTCCGAAGCCAGAGGTTTATGGGGAATTAAACACACGCGGAAGCCGGTCGACTTTATGGTAGCTAAAGCAAAAACTTCACCGACACCATTACCGCCTCAAGTTGAGCTCCGAATTACTGAAGGAGGATGCGAGATCATTGGAAACAATTTCAAAAAAGTTTATCCTATACACACAGTTTCTTATGGAGTTCAAGTATGAGTCATTTTATGTAATTAATTTTCTTTCATACAGAAAACTAAGTGCCTTTCTCTATAATGATAGGATTTGGTTTATACAAGAGTTTTTTGCATGATTGTCGTTAAAGAACAAATTAGTACGGATAGAAAACCATTTGATTGTGTAGCATTTGTTTGTGAGAGCCGCCAAGCAGCAAGGAATTTAACTTATGCTTTAGCAACAGCATTTCAAGTAATTGAATAAACATAAATTATATCGTATATAAGTATAATACAATAGATTTAATATTTTTATCTGAAGTGGAACTACTGGAACTACATTTTAGACATTTTGAATTTTTCAAACTCTATAATTTGTTAGTATGGCCAGTATGGGTAGGTATCTAGGTAATTTTAATATATTATATGTTTATAAACTCTTAATTTTATTTTATTTTTTCGATTTCATTCATTTAGGCCTATAGCAGAAAAGTACGTAGTACTGGAACATCTAAATCTCGTTTTGCCATAGATTTAAGAACACCCGACGAACTAGAAATGGATCTTAAAAAAGTCGACTCCGAGGCTTAATGTTTTTCAATTGTTTGTTTGATTTAATTTAAAGTTTATTGTCGATTGACGAATGTTGATAATATTATTGATATAAGTTCTGTAGATGTTGTAAAATGTAAATTGTACATATTAAAAATACATAGATATTATAGGAATATATTTATTAAAATTCATGAAACAGATTTTAATTTATAATATAATTATACTAAGTAACTATATATTATGTATTGTATTATGTTTATAATATAATAAAGTATAATCATTTTTATTCGTATTTAATTAATAATATAATATTTAAATATTATTATGAAATTAACTAGGTACTTACTTTTACCTACAAAGACAATAATTATTTTAATTTGTATTTTTATATAATTATATAATTAAATAAATAATAACTATATACTAAAATGAATCATATTTTCTGCTCTAAAAGGTCAATAATCGTAGTAAAAATAAATTATAAAAGTAGCGTATGTCATCAATTAAAAGTGCAAGTAATTTTTGAAAAAAAAAATGGTGGTGAAAAAGTACATAAATAATTACTGATAAACTTTTTATTCATTATTAAATAAATAACACTGTTCATTAGATAAAGATTTTTTCTAAAGTAAGGAATATTATTTTTAATGTTACTAAATACAAAAATAAAAAATTCACGTTATTGTAAATCTTATATCAATTATATCTATATAATTATTAATCATGAAGGAAGTCTATTGAAGTATAATAAACTTGCATTTTAAACGACGTTGGATAATTCCAGAGGACACTCAAGGACACACCTATTTGACCTATTAACAATATGATTTGAATGGTTATATAACATAGGTAGTATTTTTTTATAGTCGAAAGGGTATTATTCTTTAAAAATAATTGTAGGGGATTTTCTGTTTAATATGAAATCAAGGATGTCCAGATATTATCAATAATATTGAAATTTTGGTTTATTTTCCATAATTTTAATACCAGATAACCAGATGAATAAAAGTTTAAATACGAATTTTATGAATGATCAACTGTTTTAAAGAGTGCATTTTAATTTTAAATGGCAAAATATTTTAGGAAACATTATTTTATTATTGTCAGATTGTCAATTATAAATAATAACATAAAATAATCTAATTTTAGATTATCAGTAAATATTTTTGTTATAAACACTATTTATATAAACACATATGAACACTATTTTTCATGTAAATAGTAAATAGTAAATACTTGGTTTGAACTTGGCTTGACACGCTGATACTACTGCGTGTCTCAATAGCATTGGACAATGTACATAGAAGTATAGAATTTATTATAATCCAACCCATATATTTCGTAATTTAATAGATGTAAGACGTGACTGCGAATTGTTGCAGTGCAGGAGCCGGTATAGTAGCACACATCAGTGTTAACGTACAAATATATATATTTTGACGTTTGTACGAGTGCGATGTACATTGTCATCTGATTAGTTATTATTCAAATAATCTCTAAAGCTATTTCAAAAGCTCAAATTTTCTGAAGCTTTTTATGAAGAACGAATGCATATATTTATAAATGCAAAACATGCAATAAACCTTACAAGTTACAATACACTTAGTGAAGCATAGACATATTATAATAATATGTCTATGGTAGAGACTCATCAAGAAAATTTTTTTTTAAAATTCAAGCCCTGGGGAAGTTAAAAGGGATAAGAGGTAAAAATAAAAATAAATTTTCTAACCGGAGCTGCTGAATATTTGAGTATAAAATTTGGTCAGTAGTTTTGTTTTATGTAGTAAGCTTGTAACGACCAATTATAATAAATTTTCCCAGATTCAATTCCTGAAGAGTTCAAAAGGGGTAAAATAGACTGAACTGTTGAAGCTATATGAATATGAATTTTTTTTTAAAAGTTTAGAATTATGATCTACATTAACGTCATTAACTAATGTTTATATTATACTTCAGTGTATCTTGATTAATTACAACTTTTAACCTGGGGTTATTTGCATTCATACAATTTCTAAATACTAGCAAATTAAATATATGACAGCTTAAATAACAAGTATTGAATTCAAAACCCATATTCACTATTCAGGTAAAAACTTTATGTAATTTTTATGCCGTTTTTCTCCATTATTTGGAAAACTATAGAGAAAATAAAATAATTATCGTTCAAAAGTACCAACTAGACGAAAATCCCTTTCAGAAAAGTTATAGGTTTGTACACATCCGACCATTCCTGATCGAAATTGTGTACACTACACACACTCACAAAAAAGAAAAAGAAAACAGTGCAAATCTTGATAAAACCAATACATTCCTCATTTCACTCAACATTTATAAATAATCAAGAAATTGTAGACCCTTCCTTCCCAACTTTTTTTTCGACTAATTGAGTGTGGGTCAGTTGTTTTTATTTTCCTGGTAGAAATTATAATGCTTAACAGCCAGATAATATTTTACCAATTAGACTTCCTAGTTTACTTTTAATTTTTAACATACTGGCTAATGGTACATGTAAATTTAAGTGAGAAATTGATTATAGTAGATTTAGATTATTCCAACGGGCAGTGATTGGTCGCTGCCCGTTGGAATAATTATGTTATGTGAATATATTATGTGGCCATTAAGTATGTTTTTTTTTTATAGAACTATACTCATTATTAGAGAATATCATCTCTGCCTTTATTTGCTACGAGTGAATTACAACAATTACATTTTAATTTGAACACAACTTATTTTCACACTATTATTACTTCTGTCCTGTAAAGCCATCCCTGCGGATCTATTTTCATTACTGCCTTAGTGCTTTAATAAACCTAGTTTTACCTATTCAATATTTTAGCTTTATATAAACTATAAGAATAACAACTTTTATGCTTAGCCAAATAAATACTAAATTATTTTATTTATTCGTGGTCTACAGTGACTGCCTATATGGACTACGATTCAATGCAACAGCTTTGTTCCAGCACCACATCCAACCAAGTAGTTCAGAACCGATTTATAGCAGTTACCAATGTAATAAGCATATTTTAGGTTATTTTTAGTTAACCATTCTGAATCTGAACAATTTTTTATAATTCGATACTTCGATACGATGCTGGAACAAACATCAAGGCTCCATCACAGAATAGATTAAATAAACTATTCTGTCTGTACCTCAAGTATCTAATCTCTATGCCATAAGGCAGGAGGTATTCTGTGAGATTGTAAGAATTATGATAACTATTATCAGTTATCAGTGTCAACTTGATTACATGTATTGTCCCGGTCCGGCAATTCTCTTTCTTTAGTTCGTTCGAAAACGTTAATACAAACGTAAACAGTTTTTAGTTTTAATACTATATTCCTTGAACTCATTACTATTGAACTGCATTTGAATAAACAAACAACATGGTTCGTATTTTTAAATTTATATTTCATTGGATAACATTATTTTTTGCCCATATTTTGATCTCATTACATTGTATCACATTATTTTGTTACAGTTACCTTTGTCGTTACTAAAAACAGCCCAGAATCATCCAATGGTAAACTCACATTTTAAAATATAATATTAGCAATTAACTCATTTGTCAATTTTTGTTTCTAGTTCTGTTATTGAAAATAATACTACATAATATGCTCAACGTTTATTGTGTTTATTGAGGTTAAATTTTAGATTATAAATGCTTATTAATGTATATATAGTGATGTATTCTATTTTAGTATATTAATAACAGATTTTTACAATGTTAGTTAATATTTGTAAAAATATTAAAAAAATTAAAAACTTACATATTTACTAGGTTATATCTCTAAAAAAATTACATTTCAGTTTAACATAACGACATCATGATTAAATCCATAATATTATAGTACCTTTAATGTCTTAAGTTGTTATAATTAAAATTTATTAATATTGGTAATTTGTATTAAAATAATGTTAATTGTATTTTAAAATTAATTACTTTTTACAGTTGGTTGAATTAAAAAATGGTGAAACATACAACGGCCACTTAGTGACTTGTGATAGTTGGATGAACATCAATTTACGTGAAGTGATCTGCACCTCAAAAGTATGTATTATATTTACTGGAAATAATATAGTGAAACTTCTGACTGGTATGATTTAAAACTTCCCACCATAGAGAATTAAACATATGAGATGGCATAATAAATACTTTTATGTTTAATTTTCTCTAACCCTTTAATTGATGAACTTGCATTCAACTTTCTTCCTAGTAATTCCCCACGACATCTTGAGAGAAAGTGGTGTACTTTATCTACTAATAGACTGATAGCAAACAAACCATTAAAATTTAATTAACAAAAAAAAAAAATTAATGTTGGGTTCTATCACTGGATGGTCTCGCTCCTCAAGTGTTTCATGTTGTAATATTTATTGTATATTCAAATTTGCTTATTATGCCTTGTTGCATAGATTGTAAATATTCTTTTAAAAATAAAAATAAATATTTAATTCTGAGCTTATAAAAATGTGCATTACAAAGAAAATTAAATATGTTTAATATTTAGTGGTTTCAACATTATACAAATTTAATTAATTTTTTTTCACTTATTTATTGCTAGATGTATAACTAAATAGAAAAATAGATATATAATTTACTTTATTTATCTTATTTTCTATAGTAATTTTTATATATCATATATTTCCATGCAAATAAACTATAATTCACAAAGTATAGTTTGTTGAGTAGACTGATTATGTAGTATAAGTGTAAAATTGTTTAGTGTAAATAAGTTCATAGTTATCAACATTGAAAATACTGTTTGTTAAACATTTATAATTTACATAACACAAACAAAAATATAATTAAAAAATTATCATTTACTTTTATTATTTATTTTCATGTATTTACGTTTCAATTAATATTTTTTGATTCATTTTAGGATGGGGACAGATTTTGGAGGCTTCCAGAATGTTACATTAGAGGAAGTATGATTAAGTATTTGAGAATACCAGACGAAATATTTGACATGGTAAAAGAAGATATTGTTGTAAACAAAGCCCGGGGTCGTACTGATAACCAAAAAAATCGTGCTCCAAGAGGTGCTAGACAAGGTAAAATAATTAACATTTTTTAAGTTTAATTTAATTGGTCCAGACGGTATAATTTAATACATACATATATTCATTTATACTCTAATTTTTATTTTTGATAAGTATTTTCTGTAAATATAACTTACTAATCATTATGAAATATTAAAGTAAAATTATTTATTTAATTGACTGAAATGCCTTTGTTTAAAATTAATTTATGTTTCAGATTTAGATTAAAATGCTTTTACTATTTCAGGGTTTGGAGGACGAGGTGCTGGTGGTAACAATCGAGGTGCTGGACAACAGCAAAGAGGTGGAGGTGGACCAAATAAATTTAGGGGAAAATGAGTTTTATATTTTGTATATAAGTTATATTTATATAACATGTATATAATACAATTCAATAATGCACTAATGCATATTTGCAATAACATGTGAAATAAAAGTCTCATATTTCTAAAATAAAATAAAGATACATTTTTTTAACCATTCATAAAAAACAATATTACTATTAAAAAAAAAATAATTTGTATTAATTTAAAGTTAATATATAGAATGACTAAGAAATAACTATCTTGGGGAAACATTTATCAGTATAAAATCATTGAATTTGTTTAAAATTTTAAGTTAATACTAAAGACTGGATTAAAACTTTAAAATAGTAACTATTGTTTACTTTAAGCTATAATTAAAATTAAAATATAATATTTAACATGTCTAATTAAATCTATATTCTTGTCATCTTATTTCCAATTTAATAACCTAATCTCCTTTTAGTACATTTAATTCCAACGGCACAAGGAACTTTTTTCATACTCATAATAATATATATGAAAAATGTGTACATTTGAAAAAATATTAATTGTATGAGTATACGATCGTTATGCGTTGAATTAATATTGTCAATGGGTATTACAATAGACTATTATTTTATTACTTATTTTTTAAATTTAACTTTGTTAACTGTGTTAAATTGTATTTTTGTTTCTAAATTCAATAGTAGGTACTTGAATTAGTGTTCTGATACAAGGAGGGGTGAATAATATTGTTACCTTTTAAACTTGAAAGTTGAAACAAATATTGTCACCCATGCCCATCTCAAAAAAAAGATTCCGAATAAAAGAAGTTTGATCAGTAAGGATCAGTACATAATTATAAGTAACGAGCGGATTTTGTATAAAATGCATGTTGCTATTTTCAACATTATATACATGCAGTCAATGAGTGTCCATAAATCATTACTTGACTGATTAACTAATTATTAATTATTATTATTATTAATTAAATTTTGTAATCTAAATTTTTTTTGTGTTTTGCATATTTTCGTGTATTTTAACAATATTTATATCTTACAGTGCAACAAGGTGTTAAACAAAAAGATTATAATTACGTTTGTACATCAAATATTTTTGCTTTTAAAGAATATTCTAATTAGTTGCTTGTAGGTTTGTTAAACATTTTAAAACAAGTAAAAAAATTTGTTAATGAACTTCCTACTAGTTTAAATAGTAAGTACAATAATCTAAACAAAAGTTTAAAAATATTTTCAATAAAAATAAAAGTCTAATGGTTTTAAAAGAAATTTCGAAAATATTTCAAGGTGAAGGTGCTAATTTTATTGATTTATCTGAAATATTATAAATTTATTTAATGTTATAAATTGGCCAATTTTTAATATGCATCAATAACCATTGTGGACGTTGTACACAGTTTTTCATCCTACAAGTTCGTCCTTACAGATCGTCATCATAATTTTACAAAAATAAACATGGAATACCCTTTGATTACTTATAGTTTTTCCAACTAACATACTTACTACACTAAATTTGTTTTACTTTTTTCTTATTATCTACTAATGTCCAATATGTACCTACTATTGACTTTTCTACTGTGTTTGATAATAAAAATTGAAATTTTTCTATGCATGTTTTACCTGCTTTTTTAGTGCATATTTGCATGCATATTTTACAATTTAAAATGCATATAAATCCAATATTTATAATAATTGTAAGGATGATTGTTGATATAGTAGTAAAATCAAATTTCTTAATAAGGTAATCGATGTGTTCAATTTTTAGTATCTTAACTTACAAAAAAAAAACAAAGTCGAAAGTTATGAAATTGTTATTAAATGCTAAAATAAAGTTTTTCATTTAGGGCGCTTGATTTTTAGATTTAAATAGAACAAGTTATGTGTGAGGTATCTAGTAACTACTCAAATTTATTTTATTTAAAAGAATTTTTAATGATATTAAGTATGTATATAATATATTAATATGTATAAATGTATAATAGAAAAATATAATAACGTCGTTCAAATGTTTGAACATTTGCTTGTTGCCTGTTGGTACGTATTCGGTATGTCCAATTTTCAATGACTGTCGTATACGCCGAATGTTGATTTTGAGTTCATTAATTTTTTGACGTTTGAGGTTTAATTGTAAATTGAGGGAATGATATGACGCGGCAGCGAGGTGAACTGACCACCGAGATGGCAAGATCGTGTGATTTAACCACAGACTTCTATAGCAAACCATGGATAATGGATGTTCTCAATCCATGGACCGCGAGTATCGTAGAGCTAAGTCATGAACCATCATGATAAACATCTATATTTCTAGTTAAAATAATATTTAAGCAATAATAACTACTCAATTAATGCTATCGAATAATTTTATTGGATGTAGTTTAATCTGATGTAATTTGTACACGTTAATTACTAATATCTATTATTTGTTATCCTCATTGTATTTTAAACTTGAAGAGATTTTCGACTATCTGTTCTGTGTGAACGAGCTTTTTCCACTTTAATATTTTTTGAAATAAATACTTATAGAAATAAACTATGTGGAGAGTGATTTAAGGATAAAACTATCCAGTTTTAATGCAGATATTGATTCTCCTGAGTCTTGTGAGTTTTGATTAAATAGGTTCAATAAAGTTTTTTTCAAAGCAATTGGTTTTTAATTATTTTTGTAATAAATTAATAACTGACGTATGTGAATATTATACATTTATATATGTAATAATATAATATATAGCGATTAGTGTGTCTCAAAGAATTTTTACAAAAAAGGTGGTACACACAACTAAAAAGGTTTGGCCGTTAGGGAATCGTTGTTCCATAGTATAGAAGTCTGTGCCCTGTAGATTTAACACTCGACTGTATCCGAGTCGTTACGATTAAAATGTATGCAGGATAACACTCGACGTTACTATCACATTCACGGTCTATAACCTATATGGTTACCATAAAATCATAATATTACTACTTACCTATATTACTATATTAGTAATATTATTACTAAATATCATCTATTTGGAATATGTCTGAATTAAAAAAAAAAAAATCGAATATTTTAATAATTTTTTTAACGTGGTATATGAAAAATGTATATACTACAATGGATTACATTATTTTTAAGCATTGATTGAGAACAGATAATGAAGTTACAGAAGTAAGATATAACTATGTAGGTGTTGACGTGTTGTTGCTATTTTTCGAGCGTAACGAGAAGTCGAGAACAATTATTTTATGAAACATTTAAAAAAAATATTGCGTATACTCAAAATAGTATTCACCAATACGGCAATTTATCCAGCTGAATATAGTTAGAATATTAGTTATTACTATAAACTCATTATTCACAGTTTTACACATGCATTAATGTTTTTTTTTTTTTTTTGATTTTTTGGTTTTTGATTTAATACAGGTATAAAAAATATAAATTTATTATTTTATCAATAGGCAATTGGATCATTAGTCATTATTTCATTAATACTGACTCATTGTCAATCATATGGAAACATTTAATTAAATATTATAAGATTGTATAAGTAAATAAAAACTATCAATTAACCTTATATTGTTAAACCATCACTATATAGATTTCTTGGCTATCGGAAATCGGAGCCTGTAGTGTTAATTTTTTGGAAAATAAATATCTAGTTTGAGATAATATCGTGGAAAACCTGCAGAACCGGAAGAACTGACCCATCGCTCTTAGAGATAAAGAATTTCTTAACTTATTAACATACTACACGAATTATAAAACGGTTGTAGCGAATCGACCAAAACGTAAGATTAAAATATCTAATACGTTTAAAACACGGTTTCGTGCCGAGGTGAATGAACACAAATATGCCACAAAAGGTATAGACGTATTCACGTATTATATTATTATAAATTATAATATTAGTTAATCCTTGGAGGTCTATTCAGAATATTTATGAAACCGTTAATCCTGTCCTTGTCACTTCTATTCAGTTTTGGTCGGACAAGTGTTAAAAATCTGGCGGGTAATCACAATTATATAACATTTTTAAAGATTTACAGTAAAAGTATACTCGTATAGCTATATATTATGCGGTTTCTGATTCTGATCTTCACAGATATAATTGCGTTTATATGAGCGTCAACTTTTAATAATATTGTAGAAATATAATGTATAATTGTTAAATAGGTGCTATACAGTAGCGAATCTGAAGCTCGTTTGAGGAGGGGGCGAATTTGTATCAGATTGATAGATACTATACTCTATTCAGCGAGAGAGAACGTCATGGACCGACAAAAATCGGTTGGCCCCTCAGTCCTCACGTACCCAGCTTTTCCAAGCTGATTATTATTGATAATCAAATAATAATAATTGATAAGATATTCAAAAAAATACCTTTTTTGTATCATTTATTAAGCTTGAAGTTAATATATTTATGGCTCATGAATTTCATATTTTATGATTAATGAATATAATATATAATTCAAATAAAAAAAAAGCCCAAGGGGGGTAATCGCCACGTCACCCCCCCCCCTCAAATCCGCTACTGGTACTATATTAGTTACCTATATATAAGTAGTATTTGTAAAACGATTGCAATACATTGAATTAAAAAAAACCGTATTTATTTTTATTTCCTAGTGCAGGTAAAAAATAAAATTTTTTTCCGTAAGTAACAATTCGTAGATATGTCTGCGAAACGATGCATCATTTATTAAAGGGCATATTATTTACTACAAAGAAATTTGAATAATAATCACGTTTGTGCAACTTCTATTTCTTTATTATAATAATATGCATTGACATTAAAAAAAAATCATAATATTATAAAATAATATTAAATTCATTAAAATCAATTTCACAGTTAAGATATGAAATGTAATTGAAATGTAATGCTATTGTGTTATCCTGATTATAATTTATACTATAAATATAATTTAATTTTTCAATATTTTGTATCTATAATCTATATACTTTTTTAATACCTATAGGTACTTATTATTTATATTTTACACAGTATATATTATATTTAGTATAGGTAGTTAAGTCAGGTTAATTTGTCGGGCTTCTGAAACTCTATTCTTACTTAATTTGATAACTGACGAATACTCCATATCGTGAATACATATATTCAAGGGTATTACAAAAAAAAAAAAATTAAATACGTTTCCACGTTCACTAAGACTGGTAGTTTCAGCACGCACTATAACCTTAGACTCAAACATAATTTAATGTGTGCTATAACCTCATAATTAATAAATTATAATATATCCGTATAGTGCAGTTTTTGAATACATTTTGTGATTACGCAATAACTAACAACGATTTAATAATGGTAATATCGACAATACGGTAATAGTGGTGACTTGTGACTGTGAGAGGTGAGATCAATTTACATTTTGTAAACTATAGTGCGTATAACTACACCTTATTAGTTAGTTATTGTATTTTCAAAAAACTGTTTATAATAATTTATGACCCAATATTTATTTCTAATAAAATTATTAAAATTTTTATTTTTATTTTTTATCAAATCATGCGGGAGGAAAACAATCTCAAAGATTTTTTTGATGAGCTGTCGCCGATTCTGAGAAAATAAGGTCGATGACTCATAAGTGTCTACACGTTGTACAGACATTCCCGCGGGATTCTAATTTGGGAGGAGCTTCCACTCGTTATAATATAGTATAACATAGATATACATATTTCAAATATCTATACGGTCTATCGTATATTTTCCACTAAAATGTAATCATTTTAAAAATGTGATTTTAATAATATTTGTTTAGGATGTTTCGATTTGTTACGTTGAGTCACGGTTAGGTTACGAACACAGCAGTTAAAGGGACAGTCGGATTTTCATGTTTCTCATACGTTTTTATATATAATATAATACAATATGTACAGTCGTGTACTATACGCGATCGGTCGAAACGGCCCAAAATACCCTTCGAAAAGTGGCCGCGTGTCCTTTACACCGCGGTATACAATATATATACATATATACGTTTAACATTATACAGCAATAACGACTGCCAACTATATATACATTATTAATATACACGGTAATATTATTATTAGATTTTATTGGGATATAGAAAAAAGCAGAATTAAAAAAAAAAAATAAAATAAAAGGGCGCTCGCTCATAACAATACGCGCGTGCCGTGTACTCGATGCAGTGGGTTGAACTTGCGCGATTTTACCGGCTCACGAGGTGCGTGCAGCCGAGCATATAT
The DNA here is from genome assembly GCA_025469195.1 of Chaitophorus viminalis. NCBI lineage: Eukaryota > Metazoa > Arthropoda > Insecta > Hemiptera > Aphididae > Chaitophorus > Chaitophorus viminalis. Next base: position 135,899 of record JAIPRK010000668.1, read on the forward strand.
ATTATAGGTGAAGACGAGGATTACCGATATTATACACACCAAGGCGTGTGCGTGCGCGGGTATGTAACATGGCAACCCGTTGATATTATTACACCGTGGTGCGTGCGCGTACCCCGTGTATGCACCGAATGCGTGCAGTAGGTATTATATATATATATTATGATTATTATATTATAAATTAACCGTCCTGCGTGTTCTGCCGGTCTCGTGATGGATATATTGTGTAGTGTGAATGCGGGGGAAAAGAGTGTGTGTGTGTGTGTGTGTGTGAGAGAGAAAAGAGTAGAAAAAAAAATCCTTAAAAATAATTTTCCTCGAAATTATTCCCACGGGTAGGAGCGAAAAATAAAACAAAAATAAAGGACGTCGTTCAAACGGCCGCCGCCGACCGGTTTGTCCTTGTATATAATGTTATGGTAAAAACTATCGCCTCGCCTCGTCCTCTGCGGACCGTGCACCGCGCCCCGCCCGCAAAACCAATCCGCTCGCGAACTGGGACAATGGAACGCGGCCGACAGTGCTGCCAATACGGACGTGACGTACGGCGTGTCGTGTGTGCGCCACACTGTATGCCGCCCTTGCAGTGCGTGCGTGCGATTCGCTCGTGTTTCATGGTTTTCATGCCAATCGCGAAGGAGATTCCCCCCCGACCACGCGCGTCGCCGTTCGTGTAAATGTGTTGCAATGTTGTTTTTATTTTTTTTCTCTATACATATATTTTTTTCCCATCGGGTTTGATACTTTGATATTATCTCGGCTCACGCTATCATCAACACGGTAATTTTTTCAATAATGAAATAATATTACGGTGTGATGTAATAAAATCCGATCTGCAGTGCCAGTAATAATTACAATTACAATTAAACTAATAATAATAGTTAACCGTAACAGTAACGATTGTTGAACGTAATAAATTTAATATCACTATATTATAGATACCTACGTATTAATACATTGTGTTGTTATAACGTGAAATGCAGAAATTGAAAAACGTTGTAGGTGGTTTCGGTGTTATCGTGATATCGGACAATTATTGTTTATGACATATTGACATCGATTCACGTACATCGCTCGTCGTGGTGTGTTTGGTTTTTTATATATATTTTTGTTTCCGTATAATTTTTTGCGCTACCCGTCTTTCGATCGCCATAGAAAATTAGTCCGAACCTGTAATTGGCGTGTTGTTGTGTCGATGTGGATTGCTGGTTGTCGTGTGGAAATAGAATCGTCGCACGCAGATCGTTACGCCGTCAGCAAGTAATGTTTATAAATTATACAATTACGTAGTTATTTCTTTTTTCGGATGTACTTTGTTGCCTGGTCGGTCATATTGATCGTTTTCGTCCTAGTCAAAACGTGTTTTTATGCGACGTCAGCCAATTCGAAAATGTTTATCAAATATGCTTAAAATTCATTGCTATTATGTCGTAATATTATCCACAGGTTGTTATTCTCTGGGCGAATACTCATCGTTAGATTGTATTTAATTCTTTTGACATTGTTTTATTTACAAATAGGTGGATTTCGTTCTTGGTAATATTCATAATCAAATTTGTACCTTATTAATCATTCATATAGTAAAATCATTGTTGAGGATAGATATAGTTCATTGTATTTGGCATAGTATTATATATGATTTATTCATTAATTGCACTTAGGTACAGAGTATTTTTGTTTACTTAGTTGTAATACATTTTGTTTCTGACTTATAGATATTCACTTTACTTCTAACTATATTTTTTAAAACATTATTTACTTTGATAAATGATTTTAATGATTGTTAATGAGATATAAATTAAATCAGCTAGTATGTTTAATTTAATAACTTATTGTGCCGACAAAGGCATTATTTTTGGTTTTTGTTTCTTCTGTTATTTTTATTATAAATAATAAATTCATATTTTTGAAATTAAATTTGTATTTTGTAAACTACCTAGTAAAGCTTCTTGTAATCCTACATGATTTCATTACATAGACAGTATATCTACATAATTTTCCCATCAGCTGATAATTAACCTTAATGAAGACTCTAAAATCAATGTCTTTTGTCCACTAAGCTTTTAAGTTTCATCAAATGGTTGATTAATAATATATAAAAATATAATAATATTGTATTTAGTAAATATTAATTCAATGTTTTTTAAATTTTTAGAGATATTTTATTGCCTGTGTAAACATTTTTATATAATTTTCTTTATTTAGTTTCTTATCACACCTAAGTTATTTATATTAATTAAGCCCTGTGATTTTTAAATTTATCTTTATAATTACTTATTTAATATCCCATTACACAAATTATGATTGTTGATTTCTCTGGAAAATGGCTAAGCAAAAGTTAGGTGTAAATTCATGTGTATTATTGTAGTATGAAATTATTTCAGAATAATTTTTCAAGAAAATTAATATTACATCAACTTTGTATGGAAGACTTATAAACTATAGTATATTATTTTATGATAGGTAAAACATTTTGATTTTGTTTTTTAATATGATTTGCAAGTATGGTATTGTGGTCTGAATTTCATTAATGTATTCATATTTAAATTCTGTAGTTAAATGTTGGTTATTATTCCTATTTATCACAAAAAAGTATAGAACTAAAATATTTTGAAAATATGTCTGTTTAAATTTGATACTGAGTAGCACAATTTTATTACCTATTATATACATATATATATATATATATTAATTATTTTGTAATATTGATTTATTATATTTTATCTCAGATATGAACGGTGGTGTTGAAATTGTGGTCACAGAAAAATCTGGGGAAAAACGTTTGGTTACTGTTCAAGGAGCAACTGTTGAAGGATCAGATGACCGGCGGTAAGAAACTTGGATAAAACCTTTATTTAAATCATAATTTTATTTGTATTATTAATTACATTTTTTTTTATTATGTATACAATTCCCCAATAGTCAAAATGTTCATTAGAACACATTAAACTTAAATAAAAACAATTTTAATCATAATAAAAAATTGTATAAACACTAGGTATATAGTTTTATAGTTTTACAATGGTATAGTTAATGAGGATGATAAATTTTTTTTTGATAGTATGCATGATGCAATCTAAGACACTCCAGCATGATAAATTGATAATCCACAAGTAAATTAATAAATATAATTTTAGTTAATAATTATTAATTATATTTAGGCTTAAAATTAAATTATTGAAAACATTTATTGTTACAGTTTTCTAATAATTTTTTCTTTATAGTTTTTTAAAACAACGAAATTTTTAAATTGAACTAAGTTTTAAGTTTTTAAAGATATTTTCAGTTAATTGATAATGCTATTACCATAAATTTATAAAGTGTATAATTATTTATATATACTGAACATATTTTAATGAAAATAATGACTTATTAATTGTAATTATATTTACCAAATTAATATGTTGCCATACAATTTTCAAGTAATATTTTATGTACCTTATACTTCAATTATTACTAGGTTTTGTTAATAAATGTGTTCCTTGTTTAAATACCTAATCGAAGAAATGCATTAGAATCTTAATTAAATATTTACTCTTTTAGGGTTCATGAAAATATTGGATATGGAATATTTGTCCAAGGATTAAATGGGGTAAGACTTATAACCTTATTTTGTTAAATTATATGTTGGAAATTTCATACATTTTTTTCAGTTTAAATTATCAATGCTTGTGAAATTTTATAAAAATTTTAATAATTATTTTGACTTATATTTTTTTAGGATTTAGCCCAATTATTATTGGACCAAGAAGAAGTTGGTACTATGACTGTTGAACATTTGGCAAAAATAATCAATGGTCAACAAGAAATAAGTGTGTCTGGACAAATCCAAATAAATAACTTAAAAATTGAAAATGTGGATTTATCTAATCAAGAAGGTGGTACAACAGAAATTTATGTTGCTGAAGGTAAGGATTCAATGGCAATTGATATGGCTAACGAAGCTGTTGAGACCTGTCAAAGTCTTATGCGACTTGATCCAATGGACGAATTACAATGTCAAAAATGTGGTAAACGATTTGCAGACATAAATACCTTAAAATCTCATGATACAACTCACGAAGAAAGTCACAATGTAGAATGTAAATTTTTGTGTACGGTTTGTGGAGAAAAATTTGATAAGGCAAATGCATTGAGTGCACATTTGGTTCAGCATCGTAATATCAAGTTACACCACTGTGAAGTTTGTGGATTAGTATTTCCTGATGACCAAGCATTAAAGGAACATGCTCAAGTACATTCACGCCAGAAACTGCACCCTTGTCAAAAGTAAGGTTATACTTATTACTTATAGTTATTAATATATTTTTTTGTACGGCATGTACTATTTCATTTTTTTCTTTTAGATGTGATAAGAAATTTCCATCGAGTTACAGATTATTTCGTCATATGACTGTTCATACTGAAAATCCTCCATTCGTTTGTGATCAGTGTGGTGTGACTGTAGCAAATAAAAGTGATTTAAAACTACACATCATGAAACATACTGGTAGTGCTGTGTATACTTGTACAGAGTGTGATAAGAGTTTTCTTAAGCCATCTTGTTTGCAACGACATTCAATTGTTCATACTGGTGAGCGACCATTGCACTGTAAAACTTGTAATATAACATTTACTTATTCTAGTAATTTGTGTGGTCATTTAATAGCTACCTCTAAAGCAAAGCCACATCCATGTACTATGTGTGAAAAATCATTTAGACGTCCATCTGATTTAGAACGTCATATGATGATACATACCGGGGAACGTCCATTTGTGTGTCAAGTATGTTCTATGTCATTTATTACAAACTACAATTTGAAGGTGCATTCAATGATTCATAATGGTGGTTTGCCTTATCCATGTACGTCTTGTGAGAAAGCTTTCAGCAAACCTTCGGAATTGCAGAGACATAAATTGGTACATTCGAGAGAAAAACCATTTTCATGTGTCAAATGTGAAGCAACTTTCACGAATCAAAGTAATCTTAAAGCTCATATGATTACACATACTGGTCGCAAACCATTTCCCTGCCGTATTTGCAATAAGGGATTTACCCGTCCATCAGATGTTAAGCGCCATATGCTTACACATACTGGTTGTCGTCCATTTGCATGTGATGTATGTGGTTTAGCATTTGCTGACTCATCTAATTTGAAGAAACATTCATTGACCCATTCTAAAGATGATCAAAAATTAGCTTTGCAACATCAGTGTCCATCATGTTGTATATCTTTTTTTTCATATGAACAGCTTAATGAACACATGATCTCTGGAAATTGTACCAACAATGGGGGTCAAGCAGAACCTAAGTATTCATGTAAAGAATGTGGTGCTACGTTCAATCATGCATTACACCTACAGGAACATGCCATTATGCATTCTAATCATCGGTCTGTGCACAGGTGTGATGTATGCAACAAAACCTTCATACAAGAATCATTTTTGATAGCTCATAAGGCTTCTCATACCGAGTCAAGACCCCATCGTTGCGACATTTGTTTAAAAAGGTTTAAGAGTACATCTCATTTGAAAAATCATGTAATGATTCATTCAGGTGTCAAGCCTTTTGAGTGTACTGTTTGTAATAAGTCATTTTTAAAATTAGCTTCATTGAGACGACATTATGCTACTCACGATCGATTAAATTTCTCATCTGCTGTTTGCCACCAATGTGGAAAATCATTTTTGAATCAAGAATACTTGAAAAAACATAGTGTCGTACACACTGATGCGTAATATATAATAAATAAATATTTAAAAAAATTATGTCATGTTATTATCATTGTAAATTGGTTTGTAAATTTGTGTAAATATAATAAAAATGTATTTTCAAATATACACGGGGAAAATATCTTTAATTCTTTATTGCCTTTATAGTTTTAATTTAATTGTACTCTTAATTTTAAATCAAAAACTTATCGAACACACTATTATATAATTTTAGTTTTATGCAATTGTAATAAAGAGAGATTTTGTAATTAGAAAATTACTTATTTTTTAACTTTCAATATTTAAATTTTATATGGATAATATTATGTATTGTAAATAAAATAAATATATTGGTAAAGATTATAAATTACTAAAGCGCTACAAGTTCCCATTATGTACTTTTTTAATAAAATAATCTGTAAAATATTTACACCAAATGTAACTTAATTGTAAATGAAAATGTTTAATTTGAAATTAATAATTATTTTATTTTTAGTATTAACTTTAATATTTTGTTTTTAGCTTTCTAGAATATAGAAATAACAGACTTAATGACGACTGCACATATCTCTTGTTCTTCCCATAATTAAATTGTGTTAAATGACCACTAGGCACTAATTAAAATATGTACTTTATAAGTGATATTAATCTTTGGTATTCAGTTAAAAATTTTGGATTTTCAATATTGAATTCATTTTAATAGTCCGGATCTTAAATCAAGGTAAATTATATATTATATTGTGCAACTTATTTTAGAATGTGAATTGTAAATAATATGCTAAGCAATATATAATTTTTCTTTTTTAATTCATAGGAATCTGTATGTATATAAAATATTAATAACATTTGTATGCTAATTATGCATACTATATTATATAATTTATAGGCTTGTATTTTAGTTTTATTTCTAATATATAAATATTTATTTTTTAGCATTGTCACATTTTGATTTGAATTGTAAGTTTTCTATTTTTAAATTAATTTTCATTTACAAAATCTAACATATTTGTGTAAAAAAAATATATATATTTACAGCAAACTCAAAGTTTTGCGATGCAATAGATACATATTTTATCATTGATCACAATAACAGTTTTCTTTGTTTATAATTTATACATTGTATGCATACTATATCGTAATGCTCGCTTAACACTAGCAAGTTTCTAGTTTAATTGTCATTGTTTTTTTTTTTATTATTACCGTTCAGTCATGAAATATATTTTTATATTCATGATTGTGGTTAGGTTGTAACAAAATAAAAAAAATAATTGCTTATAATCCTAGATTTCCTTGTTTACGACGAAGTGTTGGGGTGCCAGGCTCCCATTTACCTGGAGTGATGATTTCAACTCTGAAAAAGAGGTATTTTGAGTTAAAAACAATTATTACAAATATTATTTTGCTGCATGAATGATAATATTATGATTACTTCCTAATGCTAGCCAATTGTTTACGTTCTTCTTCAAGCTTCCGTGCTTTCATTTCCTCTTGGGCTATTCTCATAGAGCCCTCCATTTCTTGCAATGTTTCCATGGTTTGTCTTTTGGCTGATCCTGATTTGCCAGTCTCTTTTACAGTGAAGAACATAGGGCCTAATTCGGCTAGCCAGTGACCATCCACAGCAGTGACTGTTTGCATGTATTCCTATTAAGTTATGAATTGATTGGTATTATAAATAAATTATAAGATGTAGATGTTTGATTAGATTTTGAACTGGTATCTATATATATACAGTGTGATTTATTAGTTTTTCTGACACATATGAACATTATCATATAGACCAAAACTTGTTTTAATATATTGCTCAACAACTGCCGCGACTCAGTAGTTTAATCTTTATTCATTTTTACTAGACGAGTGTATGTATATACTATGCTCCCTGCTGAGTGGAAAATCTCTTCAGTTACATATTCAAGTCAAGCAATCCTCTTGTTCCCAACTATAGGCATACATCCAATCTATCACATATCACCTACATTTTTTAATCCATTGTTTGCAGTTTTAATAGGAGTGTTAACCATAAAATAATTGACGACCAACATGGTTTTCGACAGGGAAAATCTACAGTCACCGTAGCCTTGCTTTTACAACTTACATTCTAGATAGCTTCAGAACAAGGTTTTCAAGTGGATGTAGTTTTCGCTGACCTTAGAAAAGTCTTTACGCCTGGTGATCATGTTCTTATTTTTAACTCTTAACATTAAGCATTGGTAATCCCTTTAATATCATGGCTACAGTCTTAGCTTCAGAAGACGATTTATCAAAATTCATAGGGCTTCGTCTGACCTTACATTTCTTTCGTCGGCCATACCTCAAAGTGGTAATTTCAATCCTTTTCTTTCCATTCTCTTAATCAACTCAATAAAGTATTATCTCCCCTTTAAAGTTCTATTATTCATAGACAATATCAAAATCTACCTTAAAATATCCTCTTCATCAGATGCTTTAAGCTACAATCTGATTTTTATTCCTTTAGTATCTGGACCAAACATCTATAGATGTAATATTCAACATTAGTAAGTGTCATATCAGTGTTTTTACATCAGTCTCTTGTCTTCATGTTTTAATTTTCATTGGTCTGTTCCATCCTCGAGTACAGAATAGTTGTGTGGCATCCTTACCAGGGCAAATACGAGTGAAGAGTGCAAAATTGTATTCTATCCTATATCACTCGTACTAGAAATTCCATATCCACAACATGATAATATTATTGTTAGCTTCAATCTAAACATTCCTACCCTTGCCGCTAGCCGATGACATCATTCATCACCTCACTCCTCAAAGGTTCCATCAATGTCCCTGATCTACAGTCATATAATAGCTTTAGTGTTTCTTTACACTCAGTTTGCCAACATTCTTTATTCCATATACCTTCATGTTATACTTATTACAATCATAACCAACCTATTTACAGAAATATAGAATGCTTGGTATTTTCAACCTTTTAACCTTTCACATTTCTCACTTTCTCTTATATATTTTCCAACGACTCTCAGCCTTTCTACTCAATAATACTTATATAGATACATACAAAGCACATATATTATAAATATTAAGTATGATTTTAATCATACTTTTAATTTACCTTTGTTATATATTATTATCATGTATTTAAATTATTATTAAGTTACCATTATAAATATTTTTTTTTAATATCAATCACTATCATTTTTATTACTGTTATTGTTATATCTACATTAAATATTTTTGTAATTGGCAAACATGTTAAATAAATAAATATAAATAAAAATTAAGAATAGTTTAAATCATTAGTAATATGTTTTAATATCTTTTGATGTTTAAGTATATATAGCAATAATAATTACATGAATCTTATTTTAGCTCAAATATGAATAATATTAAACAATAACTTTATTAATTAATATTACCAAATGAACACAAAGTAAATCTGAGTTGGTGATGAAATCATTCACAAAGATTTACCTGTATATTTTATTTATATTTACCTTAGATGTCATAATAAGTTCATGATAAACTACATAGTCAGGTGTAAAGCCCATGCCAAACAAAGCTGATGTGGGATGTAAATGACAAGGCATACCAGTACGGCAATTTACATATTCTCCAATACCCTTTAATCTTGCTGCTTGGTGGAAGTACGCTAAAAGGAAGAAATGAATCAGATGAAATATGTTCATAATATTATTGGGAAAAAAAGGAATGTCTTCTTATCACTTACCCGAACAAATGCATTTACGTATAATATCCCAATCTGTGCCGCAGGATATGATTTCTATTTTTTGTTGAACCATAATGTCTTTGAGTTGTTGTCTAACTTCACGTACCTTACGCATGGCTTTTATGTGTATGAAATGTTCATTACACCAAGATGCTGAGTAACTAAAAACATTTTGACATAAAATGACTACTTCATTAAGAATTTCGCATAACAACTTACTTATTCTGTTTCCATTGGTTATAAACATTTAGCATTGTTAAGTGATCTGATTCAGGTACTTGGAATTTTTCCCTAACATTATCAGAGTCTTCTTCACGACCTTTGGGGCGGTAGAAAATAGAAGGTACGGATAACATGGAAACTACAAGACAAAGATTAAAAATTATTGGATTGTTTTAAACATAAACTACACTATAAAATAATGTACTTGGGTTATAATTTATTACCAATGATTAATACATCGGCTGTACACTTCATTGCGGATGACACAATTAACATTTTACACTGAGGAGGATCTAATGGAAATTCAGCCATCTGTCGTCCAAGGGACGTCAATTCTCCAGTATTGTCAAGAGCACCCAGTACCCATAACTGATATAAAGAATTTAATATGTTATCCTAAAAAAAAAAAAAAAATAGGTTTAAAAATCACTTGTTTATAAGATTTTCTGAAATATTTTAAAAAGTATTACTTGTGGAGGAGGATCCATGAAATGGAATTGAAGCAAATCCTGTACTCCCAATGATTTTAATAGCAATACAGTGTTAGCTAAATTGGTTCTTTGAATTTCAGGAACTGTGCCCATAAGCAAATCATCCTTGTATTGTCTTTCAGTATATAGTCTTTAATTTTAAATACCATATGGATTTTAATAATAACAGATATTAACCGTAATTAATTTTATTCAAATATTTATAACTATATTTAAACTATAATAATATCAAGAGATTCTTACTATACCTGAAACATTGACCAGGACCAGTACGACCTGCTCTACCACTTCTTTGGTTAGCATTGGCTTGACTGATAGGATAAATTTGTAATGCATCCATACCGATTCGAGGATTGTAAACTTTCATTTTACAATAACCAGTATCAACAACAAATTTTATTCCATCGACTGTGATAAAAATATAACAATTATCATAACAATAAATGAAAATAAAACATGCACACATTAATAATAATAGGTGTAAATTATTATATTATTAAATAAAAAAAAAATTATTAGTAATTTAGCATAGATTTTATAGATATAAACACAAGTTGTTATGAAATCATAACTTACCTGTTAACGATGTTTCTGCAATATTTGTAGCAACAACACACTTTCTCAATCCATCACTTGATTTTTGAAAAATTTTGGCCTGTAAATCTGAAGGCAGTTGTGAATAAATTGGAAGCACTAATAACTGTGGGGCATCAGCTATTTCATTTAATCTTTCTGCCAGTGTTTCACATGTAACTTCAATATCCTCCTGACCGGGCATGAATATTAAGATATCACCTAATAAATATAAACAGTAATTATTGCGAGTTTTAAATATTAATTTTAATTTAATACAATAATAAAAAAAAAAAAAAATCATTGAACTTACCTTCATGTGGTTGTAAATGTATTTGCAATGCCTGTTTTACAGCAGCTTCGACATAATCTTCACATGGGTTTTTGCTGAACATGACATCTACAGGGAAAGTTCGACCAGGAATGTTGAATGTTGGAACATTACCGAAAAACAAAGAGAACTTAGAAGCGTCCATAGTGGCTGATGTCACGATCAATTTGAGATCGGTACGTCTAGTTACTACCTGATTAATTTTAATATTATAATGGTTAGAAAAATATTCTTGAAAAGTTTGTAAATTTAAATTTGTTGTATTACTTCTCTTAGCAAACCAAAAAGAACATCTGTATTTAATGATCTTTCGTGAGCTTCATCCATAATAACAGCACTGTAATTATCTAAATCAGGATCTCTCAATGACTCTCGAAGTAAAATACCATCAGTCATATATTTGATAACAGTTTTCTGTAATTTGAAGTTGAGTTAAAAATATTAAATTAATTCAAACTACAAACAATTTTTTGTTAAAAATATTTAATGTTTCATTAACCTCAGATGTGCAATCTTCAAAACGAATAGCGTATCCTACTTCTTCACCAAGTTTGGTGTTCATTTCATCTGAGACACGTTTAGCCACTGACATGGCAGCAACTCTTCTAGGTTGAGTACAGCCAATCATACCGAACTTACTATATCCTTCTTCATGAAGGTATTGGGTTAGTTGAGTAGTTTTACCACTACCTGTTTCACCAATTACAATGACAATGTTATTCTCTCGGATGACATTTAATAGTTCTTGTCTAGCTGCAAATACAGGTAAGTATTGCCGCTGCTGAGAATATGTTTTCTTTCTAGCAAAATCACTACTGGCTTCTGGAGTGTTTTTAATATGTTCAGCAAACTGTTGGTCAGTTTTATAATCTGTTTCTCCTTCCTCATCGATCCGTTCATCCTTATCATCTTCTTTTTTTTTCACTCCCATTATATTTCCTATCGCAGTACCTGCTACTTCCCAATGTTTTTTTTGAGCTCGTTTTCGTTCTTTTTGTTCACGAAAAGTTCGCACTAACATTGAACCTTTTCTGGCAACTATAGCTATATCTGAAGTGGGATCTTTAACTGGTATAACAGGCTCGGGTTGTTTGGTGAACACAATACGGCCGTCTAAAAAGGGTGGTACAATGTTATGTACTAAAAGATGAACTCTAGCTTCATTGTCTTCATCAAAGTCTTCATCTAAGTCAACAGATACTACTACACCACTAGTCAACATACGATTACGTTCCCACAATTCATTATCCTGAAATAAATAATACATTAAAATAATAGTATCAGCATTTTTTAAGTAATTCAATACACAATTTACACACTTTATTAATTTGCCTTTGCTGTGCAGACATTCGTTTCTTTTTACTTTGAGCCAATTGTTGTTCTTTTTTTTTAGCATAAGATTCACTAACATCACTGAATGGATTATTAGTTTCATCAACACCTTCATCTAAATTATACCACTGTCTGTCTAATCGATTTTGAGCTTCTTCCCATTCATCACGATCAGTTTCACTAGCCCATAGAAAGTCATTTTCTATAATATAAAATTTACTTCATCAATACATATTATATATATCAAAAATTATAATTAGAAAACTGTTAGAACTTCTAATTTACAAATGATCATTATTATAAATGTATTCAAACATAATAAATGATAATAACATAATAAAAAACATAATTTTTATAATCAATAAAATATAAGATCACTTATATAAGATATATAATAATAATAATAATATAAGATCTTATAATAAATAATCAATCAATATTTACCTTTTCCTGGTTTGGGTGTAGCTCCAGAAGCACGGTGGCTATCCCATTTGTTGTACTTATAAGCTGGTGTAAACCTTGGAGTTCTAGTTGGATCATCATCAATACTTCTTTTGGGCGTTGGCATGTCCCAAGTAGATGATTTATACATAGACATATGATCATCTTCATCCCAAGTAGTTCTATATATGAAAAATTAGACTTATTTAGCATGAGAAACAAACAACTAGAATATTGGTTGATGTTATTTATAAATAACATCAATAACAATTAGTTCACAGTACATAAATTAAATATTTTAAATATATTACACTAAATATTTGTTTTAAGCTAAATGACATGTTAGTGTTTTTTTTTTTTTTTGAAGTTTCAGGGCCAAGATAATTGGTTGATTTTTAATTAAACATCGTAATAAGTAAATATTAATAAAATTATTAAATTTGGTTTAAATTGGTTTAAAAAATAATAATATACTATAGTCATTTTATACATTGATTATGAAGAAAAATATGATATTTACTCTAAGCAATTATTTATAGTTAAATATTATTGAAAATTCAAAGTATTAACTGTAATAAAAATACAATGTGCATTATTTAAGTGTATGCTGCATGGATATATAATATACATTACATCCACTACTACAAATAAGACAGGATATTTGCTATACTTGTTACAGAATATTGTTGTAAATTAACCTCATAAATACAAAACTAACCTTGATGGTGTATCTCTAACTCTGACATTAGGAGTTAAAGGTTCATCTCTGCGTCTAATTGATGGTGTTCTACTTGATCGATGATCATAAGGACTACTTCTATGATGGTTTTTATATGGTTCATTTCGCCTATTCCACTTGTCACTTCTATCAGCTAAAAACCAAGTATTTATTTACTAAATGTTGATCATAATACAAGTCTAATACTTACAACTTCTTCTCTCACGGTGACGATCACGTTTATTTTTTGAATCTGAAGTAGAATAATGTACACCACGGTTATGAGGTTTTTTTAATCTTTCAAGCTTTTCAATAGCTTGTTTTGATAAACCTCCAGTATATGTGGGAGTTTCTTCATGAGCAGATCGATAATGTCTAAACAATTTAAATTATTTAGTATATTTGTTAAGAACAAATACTGAGTCAAACAGTACCGGCTTTTGCTTTTGTGTTTTGAATCATCTTTTGAAGGACTTTCTTCAACGTCATGTTCTTTGTCATCATTGTCTGTATATGACTGTAATTTAGACTTTCTGTTTTTTTCTTCATCTCGATCCAACCGTTTTTGAACTAGATATAATTAAAAAATTTAAAATATTTATTCAAAAAAAAAAAAATTGCAATGATCAATAAAATAGAACAATTACTTGCTAACTTATCCAATCCGAGTAATGAACCCCTAGGTAAGTCGGGTATTTTAAATTCAAATTGTTCTGCAGGTTTTGGCTTTTTTTTAATGATCAAACCACCTTCTGTTTGATTGTAACCGGATAACTTGTGTACTCCATCTTCATCATCAGACATTTCAAACAAATGAATTTAATTGGAGACGAAAACAACAATTTACTTTATATTGTAAGAGGCTTTTAATGTCTTTAAATTTAAAACGAAAATCAACGAAATAATATTAAGAAACAAAATTCTTATCAGACCTTATCAATCCAAACAATATTTTGGTATCGTGTTTTTTGACAAAGATTATTGTTTATCCTCCTGGGACTCGTTAACGTTGATATAAAAAAAGAACCTGACAAGGACTCGCTCTACTGTACAGTCTCGGGTGTACCTCCTTCATAGGATATGTCGTAATAATGGATATTGAATTAAATTTGAATGCAATGATAAGAATAATTGCATACGAAAAACGATTCAGACCGGAGTTGATTTTGTTTAGAATAGGTCACAGACATATAAAACATGTTTTATATGTCTGTGGAATAAGTAAAAATAATGTGGTATTATGTTAAATCTTAATAATGTAATATTATGTCAATATTTGAAATTCAAACGCTTATAAAAAATAATTGTGCCTATGTATTTCAATAATTTTAAAATGACATATTTTATACAAATTTGGACTTTAGGGACTTATAAAAAAAAAAATTGTGCGGAACGATTTTCAATTTATTTTAGATGCGATAATCATAACTTATATTGAACCTTGTATTTAATTTTTCAAGAGTTTTTGGACAGCCAAATATTTTTATCGATATTTTTAAAAAAAAAAACTTAGAAAAATCGAAAATTTAAATTTTCTATAAATAGGTCAAAAAATTTCAAAACACTTTGAAAACTTAACCATATACATAGAAAACGTAAATATTAACATTTGATGAAAATATCAAGTTTTGGCTTTTGAGTTAGATAATTTAAAAAAAGAACGGATGGGCCTTGCTTTGCTGTACAGTTGGAGGTGGAGTGTACCTCGTTTATAGGATAGGTCATTATTACAATGGATTTGTTTAATTTGAATGCAATGATAGATATCATTGTATACGAATAACGATTCTGAACGGAGTTAATATGTTTGTCTAAAATG